>JAQQSO010004957.1:0-12388 GCA_028658305.1 Pachyuromys duprasi | reverse complement strand
CGTTCTGTTTGTGCTTTTTGTCTCCCATCCAGATCCCAAATGAAGTTGTCATATCTCCTTAGGCTCCTCTGAACTGTGACAGCTTTTCATATTTTATTTACTTTGAGTCACTTTGATAGCTTTAAAGATTGATCAGACATTGTATAGAATGTCTGTCAGTTTTAGTTTGTTTGATGTTTTTCTCACAGAGAAAAGAGCTCTATGTGCCTGTGGAAATAAAACTATACTAATATCAGGCAAAATAGATTCATTGCAAAAACATGTTCAAAGACTTTTAAAGGATATAAATAGACGATACTGCAGATTGTTGGTAAGTGATACCTCTCTCTCTCTCTCTCTCTCTCTCTCTCTCTCTCTCTCTCTATATATATATATATATATATATATATATATATATATATATATATATATATATATATATATATATATATACCTGTGTGTGTGTGTGTAAGTTTGTACAGCAAAATATATGCTACTAAATATAAGCAAATTTGAAGGAGTCTCTGAATTCAGGTATGAAACAGAGAGAAAAAGAGAAACAGAAGTGGCACCAGGGTTTGATCTTTCAAAGCCCAACTTCAGAGTCACTTTCCTCCAAAAAGTTCACAACTACTAAGCTTAGCCCAAATAGTGCCAACAACTGGGGATCAAGTGCTCAAATGCCCAAGTGCTATTTCTCACTGAAACAACCTCATAGCACAGGCTAGAAAGAACTCAATTGTTTATCAATGGTAAATGGAAAGGGTAAATGGTATAGGGAATCCCTCAAGAATGAAGAAGGACATGACACAGCTGCTGTGAGGTGAGTGATGAATAAAAGACAGAGCTTTGACTGTGGATTGACTATGATGGCAATAAAGATGGAAAATGAATAAGGAAAAATAACACTGAGAATGTTTGAAAATAAATGTAGAATCCTTATGTTTTCTTAAACTACATACAACATACACACAGGTGTATATATAGATATGTATTTATTCATGCAGGTGTATACATATATGCACATATATGTATATATCCATACATACACACACACATATATATTTTTAAAGAAGTTATGACACTTGGTGATAATGTAGTTCAATATGAACTACCTAACAAAATACCAATACACACATGAGAAATCCCCTCTAGGCTCTTTTTGTCATGGCAGTCCATGAAACCTCCGAACAATGTACACTGTGTCTGTTTCTCTTAGTTGCCTCCTAGAATTTAATGGCAAGGCCCTAATGATGAACACATTCATGGGCTTCTGGAATACAACTTGTAGAAATCCAGGTACAACTGACCTGGAAGTTTCTGGCCTGAATACTGGCTTTCATAGTATCAGAGCTTGCTATGCAAGCTGCCAAAAGAAAACAAACAAACAAACAAACAAACAATAAAGAGTCATTTGCAGCTGTAAAAACTATAAAACACAGATATCCACAATGGAGAAATAGTAGATTATTTTAGTTTCATGATAATCAATATGTACCTAAGCGGGATTAAGGATTTAGGCCTTTCAACAGAAGAGAAGTCACACCTGGGATAGTAAACCTAGCCAACTACTTGTGGCTGAAGATATCATAGAATCACATGGAAAGCCTGCCATTTCCAGTCTCCTAAATTAATATGTTTTCTGATATGGTGGTGTCTATCATTACACTAATATATAACTGTAGCTCTCATTAGTTATCAAAGAAAATTCTTGAAACAGATGCAGGACCTTACAGAGATCTACAACTGGTCAAAATTCAGAGAACATGTGATGGTGGAGTGTCCAACAACACTGCTTCATGGGAACATAGCCACTAAATCAAGGATTCTAGGAAATCTCTGTAGAGGAGTTGGAAAGACTGTAAAAGCCATAGTGTAAGAATACCTGTTTATAGAATGTGCCCCCTAGATATAACTGGATATAATCATCTCTAAACTCTTAACAGTATGATTTCTGGAACAAGATTAGTTAACAGGGCATTGAAAATCCGTGAAATTTCATATGGTCTCACCACAAATGAAGAGCTACAAGAGGTCAAGGGTTAATGAGTGGAGAAATTAGTTTCTATGGGAAGGAAGCACCATCAATGTTTGTGCAATATCAGTGGTTATATTTGAGCACATGCACAAAGATGAGTAGGTCATATATATCATTTATGCATGAAATAATAATAAAGAAGATATCATTAATCTAGAAAGGAGAGGAGTTGGAGCAGGAGACTGGGTGTTGGAATGACTTAGATGCAGAGCTCATGTATGAAATACTAATTAACATATCTATTAAGAGTTTTATAAGGGTGCAAAAACTGGAGAATAATGGTGGTTACATCATATTAGATATAAACTGAGTACCAATAACATGACTGATTCGTACAGGTTATAAAGTTAAACCACTTTTGTTTTTTGTTGTTGTTGTTGCTTATTTGAACCTTGCACATTAGTACAAAAATTTGAATTAAACTTTTTCTAAGTTATTTAATAGCAAGTATTAATCATTCTCATTTCCTAGAAGAAAAAAACTGTTGAAAACTCACTTGCATTTTTGTGTTTATAAACTAAGACTATCCAGCTTAATTGTAGTCATGTTATAGGCTTGTATATTCTCATTTTAAAAGTAAAATTCTGATAGAATTTGAGAAATACTCAGTGAGAAATAGCTTCACTTAAAGTTCCTGAGATCTGTTTTTAAGATATCTGTATTTGTAACCAAACTTTCAAAATATAAACCTTCCTAGGGTCCCAAAGACAAATACTCTCATAACTGCTTGTACTGCCTTTTCCATTATCAATTATTGAAACTGAGCAGCATTTGTGCTTATCCTTTGGTTTCCTGATATACACATACCCATACGATGGTTAGTGTAAGTGAGCTGTTGAATGCTGTTTCCTGCAATATCTTCATGTGTAAATTAAGGTTTTCTTTCATGAAAGGTATGGAACTCCAGAGAGTTCCAAATCTATGCAAAATAAGCATGAAGCTATTTCTCTATCTTATTTCACTGTAGGGACTCAAAGAATGAATACCAGGTGCATCCTCTCCTACTTTTGTGAATACTGCTGCTTTTTTTTTATGACATGAAAAACTTGAAATGTACTCAGTACATTTACAGAAATCAACAAATTTTTGTGGAAAAATGTACTGTAAGAAAATATTTTTCAGTGGGTGACTGGGATGTACTTCCAGTGTGTGTACTGGAAGTGAAAATGTGATAAAAAAATTATTTTCCAGTGAGACTGGGATGCTACGCTAGGAGGGAAATGGCAAACCGACCTTGAATTTTTTCATAGATTTTTCAACATTGAAGGGCCTTTGTTTCAGCAAAGCCTAGTATTTGTGACATAACACATGTCAGGGCAAGGTCACACATGAGGAGATGCTTCAAGAAGTTTCAGTGAATGGGGGAATACAGATTTTAATACCAACAGGTTCAAGCTGCTGACAGAGTGGACATACTTGCTAAGACAAGTGATCCCACAGGACAAGCACATTTCTGAATGTGATAGCTGATCTGACTGTTCAGTATCCTGGGAAAAGAGTGAGAGGAAGTGTGCTAAGGCTGAATAAGCCTACAGTTGTCTGATTAAACTTTGGGATGCTTCTTTATTTTCATTTAAAACAATTTACAATCTAAAGTAATAATGACTTCGTAGAAACTGGTTGTCTTTTATTTACACACTATTTTTTCTTGCTTATAAGAGTATATGAATAAATTTGTTGAGATTTTCTTCTGTGAACAGAACCAAAAGTCTATCTCGGAATTTCTTTTTTTAAAAAAGACAACTTTGGTGTTGTGTCCAATAATTCTGTCAGTTTCTCCAACATAAGAAAAAAAAAACAGAGACAGAGTTTATATTAATAATTGTTGCATCTGGTGTGGTTAGTTCCTTGAAACAAACTATATCATGTCTCATCATAGATTTTTCAGAGTGCCTGAGGATGTTTCTAATAGGAAGAAAGACTCCACTCAAGCCATAATAATGAAACCTTCTCTGTCACCTGGAATTAGGGCTAATGCTAGGTTTCAGGTGAGGGTATTGATTAACTTGCAAGAGTTAGGAAGACACTTTAAGCATATGTGGCAGGGTATTTAACAAGTTCTCTTTCAGTCATTATTGCTTAACAGGTAAGTATATTTCTTTTTTATTTTTCACAACTTATAAAAAGACAAAAAAAAATGGAAGAGCATAAAATAACTCATGAATTGACTTTAAAAAATCAAACATATATTCAGTCATTACATACCTTATCCTTGAGTACCTTTGTGATGAAAACATCTATGTATATGTGTTTATTTATGCGCATGCTCATATTCACACATATAGTCTATACATATATTTAAATGTTTGGAAAATATTATTTAAAACAAATAATAATCACTTAAGCTGGTAGTATATAAAGCCATTATATAAGTTGTAGGGTCAAATGCTTACGAATATTATTTTAAATTTAATATACCCATGTCAAAAGCACACATAGGCAACAAAAGCCTTGAGTGTTTCAGGTATACATTCAGTCACATAGAAGGCAAACTTAAAATGCTGCCATTTTAAGTTTTCATCATACAAAGTGACTGCCTAGACCATTCTTTTATACTTCTTTTTTGTTGTTGTTTATTTACTTGTTTGATCACTTTACAGCCTGATCCCAGCCCCCTCTCTCTTTTCCTCCCAGTTCCACTCTTGTGCCTTCCTTTCTTACTTCCCTCTCTTCTCAGAGAGAGAGAGGCTCCCCAGGGGTAACTACTCACCCTGGCACCTCAAGTTTCAGCAGAGAAAGCACATCCTCTCCCACTCACAGGCTGAGGGCACAGCAAACCAATGACTGGCCCAACCTGAGACTTGCCCCATGGAAGAGATCCAACCACTGACACTATTAATGATACTCTGCTATGAATGCAGACAGGAGCCAAGCTTAACTGTCTTCTGAGAGGCTTCATTCAGCAGCTGGTGGCAGCAGATGCAGAGACTCAGAGCCAAATTGGCCAAGCTCAGGGAGTTCTGTGGAAGAGTGGGAAGAAGAATTAGAGGAGCCAGAGATGTCAAGGACCCAACAAGAAGACATACAAAGAAAACTAAACTGGGCCAACAGAATTCACAGAGACTGAACCACCAAGCAAAAATCATGCATGGGCAGGACCTAGACCCCTGCATGTTTTGTAGCATATGTGCAACTTGGTCAACAGTGGGAATAGGTGCTGTCTCTAACTCTGTTGCCTGCCTTTGAATATTTTTTTATGGTTATAGTAACAAAATTGGAAGACTCTTAATTGTGTGGTTTACTGACTCTAGCTATAAATTCATTATTTATTAATTTTTTATTAATTACAGTTTTTTCACTTTGTATTCCAGCTGTAGCCTCCTTCTTAATTCCCTCCCAATCCGACCCTCACAACCTCATCTCCTCCCATACCCCTCTCCAAGACCACTGATAGGGGAGGTCATCATTCCTTTCCATCTGTCTGTAGCCTATCATGTCTCATCAGGACTGGATGCATTGTCTTCCTCTGTGGCCAGGTAAGGCTGATCCCCCTTTGGGGGTTGAGGGGTTGACCAAAGAGTCAACCACTAAGTTGATGTCAGAAACAGTCCATGTTCCCCTTACTAGGACACCAACTTGGATATTGAGCTACCATGGGCTACATCTGAGCAGGGGCTCTAGGTTAACTCCATGAATGTTCTTGGTTGGAGAATCAGTCTCAGAAAAGATACCTGGGCCCAGAATTCTTGGTTTTGTATTTCTCCTGTGGAGCTCCTGTCTCCTAGAGGTCTGCCTATCTCCCCCTTCTTTCATAATATTCTCAGCACTCTGCTCAAAGTTTGGCTATGAGGCTTAGTATCTGCTTTGATACCTGCTGGGTAGAGTCTTTCAGAGGCCCTCTGTGGTAGGCTCCAGTCCTGTTCCTGGTTTTCTCCCTCTTTCTATGTCCATCCTATTTGCCTTTCTGAGAGAGGATTGATCATCTTACCTAGAATCCTTTTCTTGCTTAGCTTCTTTTAGTGTACAGATTTTAGTATGTTTATCCTATATTATTTGTGTAATATTGACATATAAGTGAGTATATACCATGTGTGTCTTTCTGCTTTTGGGATACCTCACTGAGGATGATCTTTTCTAGTTCTGACCATTTGTCTGCAGATTTCATGATTTCCTTGTTTTGAATTGCTAAGTAATATTCCATTGTGTAGATGTACCATAATTTCTGTATCCATTCCACGGTTGAGTGACATCTGGTTTGTTTCCAGGTTCTCACTATTACGAATAGAGCTGCTACAATCATGGTTGAACAAATGTACTTGTTGTATACTTTAGCCTCTTTTGGATGTATGTCTTGGAGTGGTATAGCTGGATCTTGAAGAAACAGTATTCCTAATTGTCTGAGAAAGTGCCAGATTGATTTCCAAAGCTGTGGACAATTTTACATTCCCATCTACATTGGAGAAGGGTCCCCCTTTCTCCACATCCTCTTCAGCATGTGCTGTCAAATGCCTCTTTGTTCTTAGCCGTTCTGATGGATATAAAGTGAAATCTCAGGGATATTTTGATCTGAATTTCCCTGAAGACTAAAGAAATTGAGCATTTCTTTAAGTGTTTCTCTGCTCTTGATATTCCTCTATTGAGAATACTCTGTTTAGCTCTGTAGAGTGTTTATTGGGATTACTTGTTTTGTTGCTTTTTTAAATTCCTGAGTTCTTCACATATTCTGGATATTAGCCCTCTGTCAGATATAGGGGTTTTGAAGATATTTTCCTAGTCTGTAGGCTGTCCTGTCCTGATGAAATTATTCCTTTCTTAATAGAATCTTTTCAGTTTCATGAGGTCCCATTTATTGATTGTTGCTCTTAGAGCCTGTGCTATTAGTGTTCTCTTTAGTAACTTTTCTCCTGCGCTAATGAGTTCAAGGCTCTTCCCCACTTTTTCTTCTATCAGGTTTAGTGTATCTGGTTTCATATTGAGGTCTTTGATTCACTTGTGCTTTAGTTTAGATAAGTATGGATCTATTTGCCTTTTCCTGCATGTAGACATCCAGTTAAACCAGCACCATTCATTGAAGAAGCTGTCTTTTTTCCATTGACTTGTTTTGCTTCTTTGGCCAACATCAATGGCCTGTAGGTGTGTGGATTTATTTCTGGATCTTCTGTTTGAGTCCATCCATCATTCTGTTTCTATGCCAGTACCATGCAGTTTTTATTATTATTGCTCTGTAGTACAGCTTGAGATCAGGGCTGCAGATACCTCCAGATAATCTCTTGTTGTACAGAGTTGTTTTAGAAATTCTGGGTTTGTTGTTTTTACATATGAAGTTGAGAAATTTTCTTTAAAGGTTTATAAAGAATTGTGTTTATATTTAGATGAGAATTGCATTGAATCTGTAGATTGCTTTTGGCAGGATGGCCATTCTCGTTAGGTTAATCCTGCTGATCTATGAGAATGTCACATCTTTCCATGTTCTGATATCTTCTTCAATTTATTTCTTCAGAGACTTGCAGTTTTTTTTTTCTCAAACAGTTCTTTTACTTACTTTGTTAGAGTCACACCAAAGTAATTTATCTTATTAGTGGCTATTGTGAAGGATGTAGTTTCCTTAATTTCTTTCTCAGGCCTTTTGTCTTCCATACACAGAAGGGGTACTGATTTTTTGAGTTAATTTTGTATCCAGCTGCTTTACTCTAGGTGTTTATCAGCTGAAGGAGTTCTCTGGTTGAATTTTTGTATACTATGATCATCTGCAAATAGTGATACTTTGACTTTTTCCTTTCTGATTTGTATTCCCTTGAACTCCTTTAGTTGTCTTCTTTTTCTAGCTAGGACTTCAAGTACTATGTTGAAGAGATATGGAGAGAGTAAGCAGCCTTTCATTTTCCCTGATTTCGGTGGAATTGATTTACGTTTCTCTCTGTTTAGTTTGATGTTGGCTATAGGTTTGCTGTATATTGTCTTCACTATGTTTAGTTATGTGCCTTGTAATCCTGATCTCTCCAACAATTTAAATATTAATGGGTGTTGGATTTTCTCAAATGCTTTTTCAGCATCTAAGGAGATGATCATGTGGTTTTTCTCCTTCACTTTGTTTATAGTGTGGATTACATTAGTGGATTACATTGATGGGTTTCTATATATGGAACCATTACTGAATTCCTGGGATGAAGCCTACTTAGTCATGATGGAAAATATCTTTTATATGCTTTTGGATTCAGTTGACAAGTATATTATTGAGTATTTTTTCACCAATGTTTAATAAGAGATAAGTCTGAAGTTTTCTTTTTTGTTGAGTCTTTGTGTGGTTTCAGTATCATGATGAATGTGGCTTCAGAGAATAAGTTTGTAATGTTCTTTCTGTTTCTATTTTGTGGAATAGTTTGAAGAGAATTGGAGTTAGCTCTTTGAAGGTCTGATAGAATTTTGCACTGAAACCATCTGGCCCTGGAATTTTTTTTTTTTAAGGGAGACTTTTGACGCCTGCTTCTATTTCCTTGGCTGATATAGGACTATTTAATCTATTTAACTCATCCTCATTTAATTTTGGTAAATTGAATCTATCAAGAAAATTGTCCATTTCATTTAGATTTTCAAATTATGTGACATATAGGTTTTTGTAGTAAGACCTAATGAGTGTTTAGATTTCTTCGTTGTCTGTAGTTATGCCCCCCTTTTCATTTCTGATTTTGCTGTTTTGGATAGTTTCTCTCTGCCTTTTATTTAGTTTGGCTAAGTTTTCGTCTATCCTTTTGATTTTTCTCAGAGAACCAGCTTTTGGTCTCATTGATTCTTTGAATGGTTTTCTTTGTTTCTAATTTATTGATTTCAGCTCTGAGTTGGATTATTTCCAATCATTTACACCTCTTGGGTGTGTCAACTTCCCTCCCCTTCCCAGGGCTTTTAGGTGTGCTGTTAAGTTGATTGTATAAGATATCTCAAAATTTTTTTCTGGAAGTACTTGGTGCTATGAAATTTCCTTTTAGCACTGCTTTCATTGAGTCCCATAAGTTTGGGTAAGTTGTGCCTTCATTTTCATTTTAATTTGTGAAGTCTCTAATTCCTTTGTTCATTTCTTCCCTGCCAAAGCTCTGGTTGAGTAGATAGTTATTTAGTTTCCATGTATATGTAGGCTTTTGGTTATTTCTGTTGTTGCTGAGGTCTAGTTTTAGACCTTGGTGGTCTGATTGGATACAAGAGATTATTTTGATCTTCTTGATTTTGTTGCGGCTTGCTTTGTGCCTGACTATTTGGTCAATTTTTGAGAAAGTTCCATGATGTGCTGAAAAGAAGGTATTCTCTTTTGAATTTGGTTGAAAATTCTGTAGACATCTATTATGTCCATTTGATTTAGGACCTCTGTAAGTGTCATTATTTCCCTATTTAACTTCTGTCTAGATAAAATGTCTCTAGGTGAGAGTGGAATGTTGAAGTCTCCCACTGTTAAGGTGTTAGAATCAATATGTGAATTTAGCTTTAATAATGCTTCATTTACAAATATAGGTGCTCTTATATTTGGAGCATAGATGTTCAGGATTGTGATGTCCTCCTGGTGCATATTTCCTTTGATGAGAATGAAGAGTGCCTCCTCATTTTTTTGATAAATTTAGGTTGAAAGTCTATTTTATTAGACATTAGGATAGCTACCCCAGCTTGTTTTCTGGGTCCACTTGCTTCATAAAAAATTTACTCTGAGGTAGTGTTTTTCTTTGTTCAGAGGTGTGGTTCTTGGATACAGCAGAATATTGAATCCTGGTTCTGCAACCATTCTGTTAGTCTGTGTCTTTTTTTTTTTTTTGAGAGTTGAGTCCATTGATGTTGATAGATAATAGTGACCAATGACTGTTTTTTCCTTTATTGTGGAGTTGGTGGTGTTACTGTGTTTCTATGCTTCTTTTCTTTTAATTTTTTGTTGTGGAGGAGGGTCAAAGATTCCGGAAGAGGACATTACAGCCAGCCCTGAAGAGACAAGATAAACTAGGGTCGGATGGAAAGGGAGGAGGTCCTCCCCCCTCAGTGGACTTGGAGGGGGGCAGGGAGGAGATGAGGGAGGGATGGGGAGAGTGGGAGAGAATGAGGGAGGGGGCTATGCCTGGGATACAAAGTACCTAACCTGTGATTAATATAAAAATAAATAAATTACATTAAAAATTTTGTTGTGAAGTTATCTGTAACCTGTGTTTTCTTGGGTGTAGTTGTTTTCATTGTATTGGAGTTTTCCTTCTAGTTTCTTCTGTAGAGCTGGGTTGCTGTGTAGATATTGTTTAAGTTTAGTGTTGTCATTGAATATTTTTTCCATCAATGTTGATTGAAAGCTTTCCTGGGTATAGTAGTCTGAGTTGGCATCTGTGATCTCTTAGAGTCTGCATGATATCTTGCCAGACTATTCTGGCTTTCATAGTTTCTGTTGAGAAGCCTGGTATGATTCTGATAAGTCTAACCATACATATTACTTGGCATTTTTCCCTTGCTCCTTTTAATATTTTGTTGTTGTTGTTGTTATTCTGTAGATTTAGTGTTTTGACTATTAGGTGACATGAGGAGTTTCTTTTCTGTCTAGTATATTTTGTATTTTGTAGTCCTCTTGTATGTTTTTGAACATCTCTTTAACTTAACTCGTGAAAATCTTTCTCTATGATTTTCTTGAAAATATTTTCTGGACCTTGGAGCCCAGAATCTTCTTTTTTGTCTAATCTTATTATTCTTAGATTTTGTCTTTTCATACATCTTTGATTTCTTGGATATTTAGTGTTTGGAACTTTTCAGCTTTCACTTTTTCTTTCAGTGAATTATCAGTTTCTGTAGTTGCATCTTCAGCACCTGAGATTCTCTCTTCCATCTCTTGTATTCTGTTGGTGATGCTTATCTTTGCGGTTCCTGATCTTTTCTCTGAGTTCTCCAGCTCCCGCATTTTCTCTGTTCATGTTTTCTTTATTGATTCTTATTCTGTTTTCATGTCTTACATCATTTCCTTCATCAATTTGAATGGGGATTCCTGTCTTTCCATGATGGCCTCTCTATATGCCACTACCTGTGTGTCTACTTGTGCCTCTGTTTGTTTGTGTGTCTACTTGTGCCTCTATTTGTTTGGCTCCATTTGCCCGTATTTCATTGAGAGCTTTGTTTGTTTCCTCTCTATATGCCTCTACTCTTGATCTACACATGTGTGTTATTGTTTGGCTGTATTTGCTTTTATTTCTTTGAGATCTTTTTTGTTTCCTCTTTATGTGCCTCTAATAATTGGATAAGCATAGATTTGAGATCATTTTCCTGTGTTTCTGATGAATTAGCATACCCACTGATTTTTGAGGTTGCTACTGAAGCCATGATGTCCTTATTTTTGTTTGATGTGTTCTTACACCAACCTCTAACCATTTGCTTATCTGTTTCCTTTGCTGTTTATTCCTGAATCTGTAATTCTTACTGGGTCTGTTTTATTGTTGTTGTTGTTGTGGTTGTGGTTGTTGTTTGTTTGTTTGTTTTTGTTTTCTGTTGTTTGAAATATTCTTCAGGAAAATGAGAGAAGTATACTGATTTGAGAGTGGATATTGGTTTTCAGATGTTCCTAAGGGAGGAATGTCATAGGTGCACATATGTGCATAGATGCCTACATGTAAGTACAGGTGTGTATGTGGAAATGTCCTTGAGGGAGAGCGTGCTAGAGTGTGTAGTTGCCTGGAAGGTGGATCTTAAGCAGAAGAGAGGGTGTGGGAGCTGGTGCTGTTTACAGGGACAATGTGCATGTGCAGTGCCCTGAATATCTCAGTGGTCTACAGGCCTGTCATACTGTTTTCCTGTATTAACATATGTCTGTGCTCTAAGAATTATTTGTCTGGATTCCACTGGTAGACCCACAGAACACTGGCTTCAATGTTGAGAATGCTATCCCAAGGATCCCTATGTTGCCCACAGTGGTGGTATGGGTGGGAGGGATCCAATGTCTGGCTGCTAGCACAAAGGAACCCTTGGTCTGGGGCTCTGCATACACTCATTTGAAGACACATTCACTTGTTGCAGGCCTCATCAGAAAGCACCAAAGTTCTCCCTGTTCTCTACTCTCAGATTTGAGCCCACATGTGCAAATGAGAGGTAAGTAGATCCATCAGCTCATTGGTGTCCACTGTTTGTCTGCTGAGCAGGGAGACCATTCTTCAGGTAGCCACTGAGCCTCTGCCATCCTAGTCACAGAGCATGGAGGCTCCTGCTCATGCCAAAGTCCACACTGCTGCTACCCCTGCAGACCTGGGACACTGGTAGAACTACCACTGGGAGATCATTGGAAGCCTGTTCCCCTCAGACCTTGGATGCCTGTACAGCCACAAGCTGCCACTGCAGACCTGGGATGCTCATCTCTGTGCCTCAGTCATGGAGGACACGGGTTCCAGCTTTGGACAATCAGTGCAGCCTCTGCCAAGTAGGGATGCCCATGCTTGC
>JAQQSO010004956.1:0-12389 GCA_028658305.1 Pachyuromys duprasi | reverse complement strand
AAAAAAAAAAGAAAAATTGTAAATATTTTATATTTGAATGGGGGAAACGGTCAGAAGACAGTGACAGAAGTGAGAAGAGGGACGATGCCTACAGTTATAAGGAGATATCTATACTTCTCTCATATAGTTAACTTTTGTGTGAAAGAATATAAGAACCTTTTCTCTCAGCAAATTTCCAATGTATAATAATATTCACTGTAGTCACATTGTTGCACATGAAAATTTAAGAAGTGACTTATATCATAGCTGACACTGGGATTTCCTAGGTTGAAATACTACATCCTGAAGGAAAGCTCTATAAGCAGGGAGGTAAAGAACTCAAAATTCCTTTAGGAAGTCCCTCAAATTGTCCAGATTCACCAGTCCCTTCCTTGACAGTACAAATAATAAAAGCTATAAACAAAAAGACTCTCAGACAAACCACGTTGCAATAAAGACTCTGAAACCAGACTAGCTGCCTGGGAGAAGCAGAAACCAGCAGAGCTGCCTGAAAGAGATGTAGAGGAGTCACTTCAAAAGGCCAAACTCTCCAACCTGAGTTTCCAGCAGGCTATGTAGTGTGCTCAGGTTTCATAGTTTTTGTGAGCTGCAACTCATGCTGGGGTAGGCCTGATGATGCAGCTGTCTCTGAGTCATTTTATTACTGTAAGTAACTCCTTCACCCATACTTCTGTAAATAACCCTAACTTAACTCAGTGTGACTCATGGTTTACCAACTTGGACACTGATGATAGCTATACTCTGGTCTGTCCTGGACATCCTCTCTTGGGTGAGTATGTATCTTTTGTATCCTAAGGAGATACTGTATAACCAATTTCTTTCAATTCATGCCTCTCTTCACTTTCTTGCTTTCAACTTTCACACCTTTCTACTTCTAAAAGCTTGATTGTAATGTAGGCATATCCCATGTAGAAAGTGCTGTTTTAATATGAAAAGGTAAGAAAGCTGTCTCCGTGGAAAAGTACAATTTCATGTGTTTAGGAATGAGCTAGAGTATGTGTTTAACAAATGCACTATTATTCATGACAAAATACTACAATGGTATAGCCACAGGAAACTTTGCAGATTTATTTAATGTATATAATATCAAGAGACTTTAAAAATTGTATTCTTTTTCTAAAAGTATGGTAGGCAGAAATAAAAAATGATGACTCAATATATTTCATAAAATATTTCCATATATTTTATATTCAAAATAACTTATAACTAAATATTTTTCTGTTATAGTCTAAGGCCACAAAATCAATTTTTGCAACTTGTTAGCATGCACATATTAAACAATATAATGCTTGTATTTGAGAAATAAATTATTAATATTAGTTCATTATGCTTCAAGATATTCTGCTTTGTTCTTTGTTTCATACATTATTTCCTTTATTTTTTCAGATTTATAATGTAATTGCATCATTTCCATGTCCATTTTTCCCATATTCCACTCCTTGATCACTTCAAAACTTGTGGCCTCTTTTTTCCTTTTTTTTCCTTTTTTAAAAATATTAGTTACAATTTATTAACTTTATATCCCAGCTGTATCCCACTCCCTCATTCCCTACCAATTCCACCCTTTTTCCCTCCCTCCTCTCCTCCCTGCCCCTTTCCAAGTCCACTGATAGGGTAAGACCTCCTCCCCTTTCATCTGACCCTGGTTCATCGGGTATCTTCAGGACTGGCTGCAAAGTCCTCTGTGGCCTGGCAGGGTTGCTCCTCCCTGGGGGAGAGGGGAGGTCAAAGAGCCCTCTCTTGAGTTTATGTCAGAGATATAAACTCTGTTCCTCTTATTAGCCTACTCACTTAGATACTGAGCTACCATGGGCTACATCTGAGCAGAGGTTCTAGGTTATATCCATACATGGTCCTTGGTTGGAGAAACAGTCTCATAAAAGACCCCTGTGCCCAGACATATTTGCTCCTGTCCTCACCAGGTCTTACTAACTCCCCCTTCTTTCATGATTCCCTGCACTCTCCCAAGCTTTGGTTATGAGTCATAATATCTGTTTTGATACATTGCGAGGTAGAGTCATTCAGAGGCCCTCTGTGGCAGACTCCTGTCCTGTTACTTGTTTTCTCCTATATCCAATGTCCATCCTGTTTGTGTTTCTAAGTGAGGATTAATCATCTTACCCCAGGTCCTCTTTTTTGTTTATCTTCTTTAGGTGTATAAATTTAAGTATGTTTATCCTATCTTATAGGTCTATATAAGTGAGTGTATACCATGTGTGTCTTTCTGCTTTGGGGATACCTCACTCAGTATGATCATTTCTAGGTCCAACCACTTGCCTGCAAATTTCACGATTTCCTTGTTTTTAATTGCTGAGTAGTATTCCATTGTGCAAAAGTACCACAATTTCTGTATCCATTCCTCAACTGAGGGACATCGAGGTTGATTTCAGGTTCTGGCTATTATGAATAAAGCTGCTATGAACATGGTTGAGCAAATGTCCTTGTTGTATACTTGAGGAACTTTTGGATATATGCCCAGGAGTGGTATATCTGGATCTTGAGGAAGCACAATTCGTACTTGTCTGAGAAAGTGCCAGATTGATTTCCAAACTGGCTGTACATTTTTGCATTCCCACCAGCAATGGAGGAAGGTTCCCCTTTCCACATCTTCTCCAGCATGTGTTGTCACTTGAGTTTTGATCTTAGCCACTCTGATGGATGTCAGGTGAAATCTCAGGGTCTTTTGATTTGCATCTCTCTGATGGCTAAGGACATTGAGCATTTCTTTAAGTGTTTCTCTGCCATTTGGTATTCCTCTACTTAGAATTCTCTGTTTAGCTCTGTACCCCATTTTTAAATCAGATTTCTTGATTTGTTGCTATTTAACTTCTTGAGTTCTTTATATATTCTGGATATCAGCCCTCTGTCAGATATAGGGTTCGTGAAGATCATTTCCCAGTCTTTAGGCTGTTGTTTTGTTCTTACAACAGTGTCTTTTGCTTTACAGAAGCTTTTAAGTTTCATGAGGTCTCATTTATTGATTGTTGATCTTAGAGCCTGTGCTATTGGTGTTCTGTTCAGGAAGTTGTCACCTGTGCCAATCAGTTTAGGCTCTTCCCCACTTTTTCTTCTAACCAATTTAGTGTGTCTGGTTTTATGTTGAGGTCTTTGATCCACTTGGACTTTAGTTTTGTGCAGGGTGATAAATATGGATCTGTTTTCATAGTTCTGCATGTAGACATCCAGTTGGACCAGCACCATTTGTTGAAGATTCTGTCTTTTTTCCATTGAATGGTTTTGGCTTCTTTGTCAAAAGTCAAGTACCCATAGGTGTGTGGGTTTATTTCTGGATCTTCTGTTTGGTTCCATTGATCCACTATTCTGTTTTTATGCCAATACCATGCAGTTTTTAATACTATTACTCTGTAATACTGTTTGAGATCAGGGATGGAGCTGCCCCCAGATGATCTGTTGTTGTACAGGAACATTTTGGAATTCCTGGAGTTTTTGTTGCGCCATATGAAGTTGAGAATCTTTCTGTCAAGGTCTACAAAGAATTGTGTTGGTATTTTGATGGGAATTGCATGGAATCTGTAGATTGTTTTTGCCAGAATAGCCATTTTCACTGTGTTAATCCTACTGATCCATGAGCACGGGAGATCTTTCCATCTTCTGATATCTTTTTCAATTTCTTTCTTCAGAAACTTGAATTTTTTCTCAAACAAGTCTTTCACTTGCTTGGTTAGAGTCACCCCAAGGTACTTTATGTTATTAGTGGCTATTGTGAAGGGTGTTGTTTCCATAATTTCCTTCTCGGCCATTTTATCTTTGGTATACAGGAGGGCTTCTGATTTTTTTGAGTTGATTTTGTATCCAGCCACTTTGCTGAAGATGTTTCTCAGCTGAACGAGTTCCCTGGTTGAGTTTTGGGGGTCACTCATATATACTATCATATCATCTGCGAATAGTGAAACTTTGACTTCTTCCCTTCCAATTTGTATTCCCTTGATCTCCTTTAGTTGTCTTATTGCTCTAGCTAGGACCTCAAGTACTAATGTAGAGATATGGAGAGTGTGGGCAGTGTTGTCTTGTCCCTGATTTCAGTGGGATTGGTTTGAGTTTCTCTCCATTGAGTTTGATGTTGGCTATAGGCTTGCTGTATATTGCCTTTACTATGTTTAGGTATGTGCCTTGTATCTCTGATCTCTCCAGGACTTTAAAAATGAATGGGTGTTTGATTTTATCAAGTGCTTTTTCGGCATCTAAGGAGATGATCATGTGGTTTTTCTCCTTCAGTTTGTTAATGTGGTGGATTACATTGATGGATTTCAGTACATCCCTTGCATGCCTGGGATGAAGCCTACTTGGTCATGGTGGATGATTTCTTTTATGTGTTTGGATTCGGTTGCCAGTATTTTATTGAGTGTTTTTGCATCAATATTCATAAGAGAAATAGGTCTGAAGTTTTCTTTTTCTGTTGGATCTTTGTGTGGTTTAGCTATCAGGGTGACTATACCTTCATAGAACGAGTTTGGTAATTTTCCTTTTGTTTCTATTTTGTGGAATAGTTTGAGGAATATTGGCATTAGCACTTCTTTGAAGATCTGGTAAAGTTCTGCACTGAAATCATCTGACCCAGGGCTTTTTTTTTGGAAGGGAGGTTTTTGATGACTGCCTTAATTTCCTTGGTGATGTAGGTCTATTGAGTCTTTCTACCCGATCTTGACTTAATTTTGGTAGATGGAATCTATGAAGAAAATTTTCCATTTCATTTAGATTTTCTAGTTTTGTGGCATATAGGCTTTTGTATTATGACCTAATGATTGTTTGGACTTCCTCAGTGTCTATTGTTACATCTCCCTTTTCATTTCTGATTTTACTGATTTGGATGGATTCTGTCTACCTTTTAGTTAGTTTGGCTAAGGGTTTGTCTATCTTGTTGATTTTCTCAAAGAACCAACTTTTTGTTTCATTGATTCTTTGAATAAGTTTTATTTGTTTCTAATTGATTGATTTCAGCCCTGAGTTTGATTATTTCCAGCCCTCTTTTTCTTTTTTTTTTTCTATCTATTAGGTCCATTTTATTTAGGGACTCTCTAAGTGTTTTTATTTCCCTATTTGGTTTCTGTGTAGTTGTTCTGTCCATTGGTGAGAGTGGGGTGTGGAAATCTCCCACTATTAAGGTGTTGGGATCAATGTGTGATTTGAGCTTTAATAATGTTTCATTTACTAATGTAGGTGCTCTTATATTTGGGGCATAGACATTCAGAACTGTGATGTCCTCTTGGTGAATTTTTCCTTTGATGAGAATGTAGTGCCCCTCCTTATCTTTTTTGAATAATTTTGGTTGAAAGTCTATTTTATTACATATTAGGATAGCTAATCCAGCTTGTTTTCTGGATCCATTTCCTTGAAAAACATTTTTCCAGCCCTTTACTCTGAGGTAGTGTTTATCTTTGTTGCAGAGGTGTGTTTCTTGGATGCAAAAGAATGTTGGATCTTGTTTCCGCAACCATTCTGTTAGTCTCTGTCTTTTTTATTGGAGAGTTGAGTCCATTGATGTTCACAGATACTAGTGACCAACAAATGTTACTTTCTTTTGATGTGGGGTTCCTGGTGTTGCTGTGTTTTGTGCTTGTATTTTGTTGTTGTTGTTGTTGTTGTTGTTGCATAGTTATCTATGTCCTGTATTTCCTTGGATGCAGTTGTATTTGTTGGGTTGGAATTTTTAATCCAGCCCTTGTTAAGTTCATGTTTATGTAGTCATGAGCTGGTTTTTGTTTTGTTTTCTTTTCCTTGTTTGTTTTTGTCTTTTGATTCCTACTTTATTGTTCCAAATCTGCACAGATTTCTGCATAGAGAAGACGATTCATATTCACATATAGGAGAGGACACACACACTTCTAATTAAATCAGACTAGGGACACAAACTCAATGGCCAACATAAGCAAAATAACTCCTTATTTATGCTATTTTTAAACAAACTAGATCGCTTAAAATAGTATTGCAGGTGACTACTAATTTCTAAGACTGATGACATTAAATAATACAAAATACTTTGCTTTTAAAATATTAAAAAATTATCATAATTCTGGATGCAAGAAGTCCAAACTAAAGGTTTCACCAAAAACCATGCTGCTTTTTGTTTGTTTGGGAAAAATGTGTTTGCCTCTTCTCTTCTTTTAATTCAAAATAGTTTTTTTTTACAGATTATGCATAAAAGTTTGTAGCCAGGGTAAACAAAATCTAGAAAAATTATATGACACTAAGGAAAAAATGTTAACAATAAAATAGTGAAAAGTCTAGTTAATTTCATGGGTTCTGCCATGACATTGATAAAATACACAAATCATTTATAAAAGGAAAATAACTTGTTTTGGGAATGAAATCTTTTCTGAACAATATATTTTGGTAACAACTTCCCACTAGTAATTCCATAGCAAATATTTACCACATGTGCCACTGTGAAGATATAAGCATATCGTAATCAGACTTACTGTGTAAATTCACTGCAACATAGTGATTGGATCCTAAACTTCATCATGCCTTGTCTGAGATGTGGCATTCGATTGGCTGTTTCACAACCACCATGTCCCCATGGTAGAAATTCGCCAGCACTGTGTGGTGAGCAAGTATACAGGTGGTCCTTTGATTGCATCAGAAGAAAAGAAGAATGAATTGCAGACATCATCTACATTTTTAGAAATGGCATGACTAATATGCAATTAGAATTTTCTTAAACATCTTGCTACTCATGGGCTATCTCTTTGAGTGACTGCTGTTATGAACTCATAAAATGTGTGTCCAGGAAAATGTCATTATAATTCTAATGAATTATGAAAGTGTGTACTTAGTTAATAGTCTCAAACTGTCAAATTGTGTTGTGTTTGAATGTAAAGAAAGGTTGTAGCCTCAGTTAGGTACATTTCTACAGAGTTAAATGGCAATATATTATTATGTAAATACAGATCATTGGTCTAAAATTTCATTTTGCTATCAAATAATACACATTAAGTAACTGGATTTTTATTTTATAACATTTCATCTATGTAAGGATTTTTTTGTATTGTTTGATGATTTCATAAATGCATATAATGTGTTTTGATTAAGTCCACCCAATATCCACTATCCTTTCCCAATCACCACTGTCCCTACCAAAATCATCTGTTCTCTTTTAGAAACTCACTAAGCCTGCTTACTGATACTTGTACTTGCATGGATGTGGAACAATCTATGAAAATGGATAGCCCTCAGGAGCTAAATTTTTCAAGTAAACTGACTACCCTGCAGAGGAAAGCAATTGTCAATATATAATCAGAGAAGTGTAGGCCTTCATAATCTCTACCTCCACCACCCATGCTGGGATTCTTGGCAGGCTTGATCCTGGGCAAAAAATCATGGCTGTAGTGAATTTATGTGTGCAATGGTTCTGCCATGTCTTGACAAATATGGCTTATCGCAGAGCTTAACTGTGGTTCTTAGATACATTCTGTCCACCCTCTTCTACAATGAGCCCTGAGCACTGAGAAGAGGAATATGATCTAGATGTCCCATTTTGAGATGAGCCCCCTGTAATTCCTTATTCCTTTAACATTGGCAAATTGTGGGTCTCTGCATCTTCTATGGTCAATATCGAAAGAACTCTGGCTCCCAACCAAAAGCACACACTTCAGAAGTTGCATCATGTTTACATTTGACAAGTTATCAAATGATGGCTTCGTTAACAGAGTACAGGGAATCTTATGCAAGTAGGGCAAGGCAGAAAGACCTGGAGGGAAGAGGAGCTCCAAAAGGAGATCAACAAAGCCATAAAAACTGAGCTCTGTGCCCTGTAGAGACTGATACCCCAACCCAGAACAATGCATGGAGAAGATCTAAAACCCAGGCTCAGATGTAGCCAATAGGCTCAGTATCCAAGTGGGGTCCCTAATAAGGGGAGCAGGGGCTTTCTTTGGCATGAACTCAGTGACAGGCTGCCTTGATCACCTACCCTGGGGGAGGGAGAGACTGGTGCAGCCTTGCCAGGACATAGAGGAAGACAATGTAACCAGTCCTGATGAGAGCTGATAGTCAAATAGAAGGGAGAAGGACCTCCTCTATCAGTGGACTAGGGGAGGGGTGTAGGCAGAGAAGAGGGTAGGATTGGGAGTAGACAAGGGAGGAGGAGACAGCTATAATAAATGATAATAATAAAAACAAAACAGATACTGTTAAGGAGAACTGATCTGGGTAAGGAATACTAAGGTTCCTTATGGCTTCGAGTTGGCCCTATATTCAAACTTTAGGGAGGGCTCATACTGTATGTATTAGGTTTTTGGAAATTGGGCTCTGAAGTGACACCCTTACTCTTTGCAACCTTCTGCTGGGAACACTGTACTATGTCGAAAAGTATAGTCTACATGTGTGTGTTGAATTTTGTTTTCTTGGGTGCTTGGGACTTAGAGACTCTGAGAAAAGCAATGAAGTGACAGGGATTTAAAAATATATGGGTCATTTGCTAGAGGACACACATCTCAAAGCTTTTCAAAAAAGTGAATGTATACAAAATACTGAAACATCAAAACAAATTGTGTTTTTTTTTAATTCTGTGTCCATTATAAGATGAAAATAAATACAGTCTATGGTACATTTATATAAATTAATCTTTTAAAATATTACTATTAACATTTAATGTTAATTTGGCAGTAAGACAAATGAGATGAACTCATTATCTGCTTAAAGCAATTCGAAATCTTTTCTTCTTAATTTTGACCATCATTTATTTCCACATCTATGAAAATTATTTTTTTGAAGATGTTTATATTTCCTAATTTAGACTGATGTGCATTATAGTTCCATGCTATTTCTGGAGGAGAGGATAACTCAACTTAAAACTTACTTTCCACATTGTTAAATATTTCTATCCATCCTGGATGAATACAGTTTTCATTCTTGTTAGCCTCCATTAAAATTGCAAAACAAGAAAACGGCCATGTTGTTTGGCAAAGTCCATGTCCAGAACTCATAAATAGATACATTCCACATTTCACATTAATATCCCAAGACATTATTTGCCTGCAGATAACAAGTGCAAACATATTTTGCACAAGATGTTTCACAGTAAATATTGTTAACTGAGATTTATAATTGAATTTTTACCTCAGTTCTTTTCAAATACTATTTTTTTCAGTTAACAAGCATTTTCCCCTAATTGGCACATTCTAATACCACTGATGTTCTTTTCTATTATAGACACGTCATTTTGACAGATGTTTTCAACAGAAATGTTTATCTCAATATTAGCAGAGAAACATCTGCTGCTTGAAGGAGACACTAAGCATTTTTATTTCTCCAAATATTACATCGACCAGTGGCTCATCACCAAAAACAATATGATTCATCTTGGACAAATACATTTATATTATGTGGGATGGGAAATCATTTGCTCAGTATCCCATGGAATTCCAAATATCTTCCTTTGTCCCATATGAAAATAATTTTTCTGTATTCCAAAATCCCTTTTATTTGCCTGTGTCTCTACAATTCAAAAAATAATAACAGTGAGATTGAAGATTTATAATTCAACAATATATCGTGATTGGAAAGAAATGTAATTTAAAAGATAATTCTTTTGTTAATTCATTGAAAATAACTACACATTTAAAATAAATTTTCTCACTATGAGTTATTCTAGAGATGTACTTAATTTTCTCAACTTCTGTGAGAAGTTGCACTTTTTAACTTTCTTTTTTATTCTAGGTACAGCTTAGGTACAGCTTCAGCACCCGCTATAGTGTGGATATCTACCCGCCTCTGAACATTTTAAAGGCTTGGCCACAGATTATGCTATTGGGAAGTGGTAGAGACTTTAAGAGATGAAGTAGAACCAGACACACTAAACATGTTAGAAGAAAAAGTGGGGAAGAGCCTGAAACTCATTGGAACAGGAGACAACTTCTGGAACAGAACAACAGCACAGGATCTAAGATCAAGAGTCAATAAATGGGACCTCGTGAAATTGAAAAGCTAATATAAAGCAAAGGACACTGTCACCAGAAAAAAAAATGACAGCATACAGATTGGAAAAGGATCTTCACCAACCCTATATCTGACAGAGAGCTAATATTCAGAATATATAAAGAATGTAAGAAGTTAAACACTAACAAACCAATTAATCAGTTTAAAAAATGGGGTACACAGCTAAACAGAGAAGTCTCAATAGAGGAATATTGAATGGCAGAGAAACACTTAAAAAATGTTCAAAGTCCTTAGTCATGAGGGATATGCAAACCAAAACAACCATGAGATTTCACCCATCAGAATGGCTAAGATCAAGAACTCAAGTGACAACATATGCTGGAGAGGTTGTGGAGAAAGGGGAAACCTCTCCATTGCTGGAGGGAATGTAACCTTGTACACCACTTTCAAAATCAATCTGGAACTTTCTCAGAAAATTAGGAATTGTGCTTCCTCAAGATCCAGCTATACCACTCCTAGGAATATATCCAAAATATGCTCAAGCATACAACGAGAACATTTGTTCAACCATGTTCATAGCAGTTCTATTAGCAATAGCCAGAATCTGGAAACAACACAGATGTCCCTCAACTAAGGAATGGATAGAGAAATTGTGGTACATTTACACAGAGGAATACTACTCAGCAATTAAAAACAAGGAAATCATAAAATTTGTAGGCAAATGGTGGGAACTAGAAAATATCATCTTGAGTGAGGTCATCCAGAAGCAAAAGGACACACTCACTCATAACTGATTATTAGACATATAATATAAGATAAACATACCAAAATCTATACTCCTAAAGAAGCTAAACAACAAGGAAGACCCTAGGGAAGATGCTCAATCCTCAATCAGAAGGGCAAATGTGATAGACATCAAATGCAGGAGAAGAGAGGGAACAGAACAGGAGCCTCCCACAGATAGCCTCTGAAAGATTCTAGTGATTAAAACAGAGGCTGAGACTCATAGGTAAACTTTGGGCAGAATGGATGGAATTTTAGGAAAGACGGAGAAGATAGAAAGACTTGAAGGGGGCAGGAGCTCCTGGGGGCCTTGTAGAAACTGATACCCCAATGAAGGACCATGCATGGAGAAGACCTAAAACCTCTGCTCAGATGTGGTCCATAGACTCAGTCTCCAAGTGGGTACCCTACTAAGGGGAGCAGGGCCTGACTCCGGTGTTAACTCAGTGGAAGGCTCTCAGATCACCTCCCCTTGGTGGATGCAATCTTGCCAGGCCACAGAGGAAGACAATGCAGCCAGTCCTAATGAGACCTGGTAGTCTAGGGCCAGTTAGAAGAGGAGGAGGACCCCCTCTATCAGTGGACTAGGGGAGGGGCATGGAGGGAGAAGAAGGAGAGATGGTGGGAGTTAGTAGGCAAAGGAGGGGACAACTTCTGGGATACAAAGTGAATAAGTTGTAATAAATAGTAATAATAATGGTAATAATAATAATAATGAAAAAAAGAGATGATGTAGACCCCAAGTGGGTATTATACAATCCTGGACTTTCTTCTTCTCTTGTTGTTCTTTAGCTTGTGATAGGAACATATTTGGCTTTTATACAGGTTTCCTATCATGGTTACTCAACAGGGTTTTCTCCTTATGTTATGCCCAAGTCCATGAACCCCCAAAGACTACCAAGAAGCCAATTCAGATGCAAATGTTGTAAGGTCTTTTTATTACAGTCTTGAGCCCAGGCCTATGTCCTCACTGATGCAGCACTTGAGAGTAGAGCCCTGAGCTCAGGGTGATGAGAGGTGTTATAGGTCCAGTCTTTCCCAGCTTGCCCAAAGCAGGAGAATTCCAGCCTGGCAAGCACAAAACACAAAAGTTTTGAAACACAAAAGTGGATGTTGCATTTTAAACTGATTGGCTTTGGAAAGGCACCAAAACCATTAATGGTTTGGCTTCCTTTGTTTGGCTGTGGCTTGGGGAGTGGGGCCATTTGTGCCAGTTTCCTAGCAACTGTATGTCTAGTGGGCAGATAAGAATGCAGTAATACTGGTTCCTCCTGCAGGTGGCTCAACTTGTCTCCACATGTCTGACCTTAGTTCAGGCTTGTGCATTCAACTTTCATCCAGTAACCACCACCCCACCAATTTTTTTAATTCATTGGTTTCTCACTTAAAATGTACATGTACAAATATCTTTGATGGCTTTTTGCTGCCATTTATATTTTCACTATAATTAGAAATATATCATGGGATGGGGTCCTCTATGAGACTGTTTCTCCAACGAAGGACCATTATAGATATAACCTAGAACCCCTGCTCAGATGTAGCCCATGGTAGCTTAGTATCCAAGTGGGTTTCCCTAGTAAGGGGAACAGGAACTATTGCTGACATGAACTCAATGACTGGTTCCTTCACCTCCACCTACCTATCCTCCCTGAGGGAGGACAGCCTTGCTAGGCCACAGAGGAGGACACTTCAGTCAGTCCTGAAGATAT
>JAQQSO010004955.1:0-12389 GCA_028658305.1 Pachyuromys duprasi | reverse complement strand
GCTGCGCTGGTCAGGAGGCTCTGAGCTCTGCCCTGAGCTTGCTGCTAAAGGCTCTCTTCTGGACTGGAGCCTTGGCACCTCCTTCTGGGTCAGGAGCTGTGCACCATGGTCTGAGATGGTATTTGGGGCACCTCAGTCTGGACCTGATACTATGAGTCCCAATCCGGGGTGGTGGCTGGGAGTGCCTAGGGGTGTGGGTCTGACAGGTGTAGCCCACAGTATCTGGGTGAAACTCAGTCCATCCGGGGTACCATGTGCCCCAGCCCAAAGTGGCGGCCGCTGGCACAGAATGTTGTGCGCCCGTGCAGAGCAGCCCGCCGTATCTGGGTGAAACTCAGTCCTTCCAGGGTACCATGTGCCCCAGTCCAAAGTGGCGGCCACTGGCACAGAGGGTTGTGCGCCCGTGCAGTGCAGCATGCGGTATCTGGGTGAAGCTCAGTCTGTCCGGGGTACTGTATGCCCCAGCCCAAAGTGGTGGCCACTGGCACAGAGGGTTGTGGGCCCATGCAGTGCAGCCCAAGGTATCTGGGTGAAACTCAGTCCATCCGGGGTACTGTGTGCCCCAGCACAAAGTGGTGGCCGCTGGCACAGAGGGTTGTGCGCCCATACAGTGCAGCCCGCGGTATCTGGGTGAAACTCAGTCTGTCCAGTGTACCGTGTGCCCCAGCCCAAGATGTTGGCTTAGGCGCCCAGCCCAGCTGTGTGCAGCCTGTCTCCCTCCGGAGTTTTTCCTGGGAATAGCTGGGTGTACCTTGGACTTTTCCACTTGATTTCCCCACCGTAGGAATTCTGCTCACCTGGCAGTTGCAAATGTTGGTGTTTTAGGTCTGAGATCTCAGTCTCCTGGTCGCTGTGCCTACACTACTGTCCTGCTCTTCAGAAACAGTGTCCTCCTGGGGCAGCCATCTTGGATCCTCCATAGACATATAATATAGGATGAACTTACTAAAATCTGTACACCTAAAGACACTAATCAAGAGGGAGGACTCTGGCCAAAATGCTCAATCCCCAACTAGAAAAGCAAAGCAGATGGACATCAGAAGAAGAAGAAAACAGGAAACAAGTTAGGAGCCTGTCACAGAGGGCCCCTGAAAGGCTCTGCCTTGCAGATTATCAAAGCAGATGATGAGACTTATGGCCATCTGTTGGGCAGAGTGCATGGAATCTCACAAAAGATGTGGGAAATAGTAAGATACGGAGAGGACAGGAGCTGGACAAGGAGAGCAACAGAACTGAAAAATCTGAGCACAGAAGTCTTTCCTGAGACTGATATTCCAACCAAGTACCCCTAGAAAGGAGAAAACCTAGATCCCCTGCACAGATGTGGCCCATGGCAGTTCAGTGTCCAAGTGGGTTCCATAGTAATGGGAAGAGGGACTGCCTCTGACATGAACTGATTGGCCTGCTCTTTGATCACCTCACCCAGATGGGTGAGAAGTCTTGCCAGGCCACAGAGGAAGACAATGCAGCCACTCCTGATGAGAGCTGATGAAGTAGGATCAGAAAGAAGGAGAGGAAGACTTCCCCTATCAGTAGACTTAGGGAGGGGCATGCGTGGAGAAGAGGGAGGAAAATTGGGACTGGGAGGTGATGAGGGAGGGGTTTATGGGGGGGATTCAAAGTGAATAAAATGTAATTAATAAAAAGATAAAAAATAAAAATAAATATCATTTTTTAAACTAATTATAAGAACAAAGAAAAATACTAACAGCTGCAATGGAAAAGGCCAAGTAACATATAATGGCCAATCCATAAGAACACAGATGACTTCTTAACAGAGATTATGAATGCCAAAAGGGCCTGGATAGATATCAGACAGACTCTAAGAGAACACAGATATCACCCCAATCTACTATACCCAGCAAAACTTTCAGTCTTCCTAGATGGAGAAAATGAAATTTTCAATGACAAAAACAAATTTAATACCACAAATCCATCATCACAGAAGATACTAGAAGGAAAAATACAACCCAAGAAAACTAGCTACTTTTAGGAAAACACAGGAAATAAATAACCTCACTACAACAAAACGAAAAGTTGTCAAACATACAATCACACTATCACAACCAACATCAAAATCACATGATCTATCAGTTACTAGTCATTATTCTCTCTCAACATTATTGGATTCAATTCTCCAATAAAAAGACACAGACAAAGAGAGTGGGTGTGTTAATAAAACCCAATATTCTGTTACATACAAGAAACACACATAAGTCACAAAAATAGACATTACCTGAGAGTAAAGGGCTGGAAGACAATTTTCCAAGCAAATGGACCTAAGAAGCAAACAGAAGCAGCCATTGTAATGTCTAAAAATATAATTTTTCAACCGAAATTAAGCAAAAGAGATGGGGAAGGACTCTTCATACTCATCAAAGAAAAATTCCAAGAAGACCTCATAATTCTGAACATCTATGCCCCAAATACAAGGACACCCACATTTGTAAGAGTCATTAATAAAACTGAAACCACACATAGATCCTCATACATCAATAGTGGGAGACGTCAACACCCCATTCTCAATAATGGACAGGTCAACAAAAGAAAAATTCAACAAAGAAACAATGACTCTAACAGAGGTCATGAATCAAATGGACCTAATAAACATCTACAGAACCTTTCACCCAAACACAAATTAATTTACCTTCTTCTAAGCACCTCATAGAATCTTCTCCAAAATAGACCATATAGTTGATCACAAAGCAAGCTTCAACAGATACAAGAAGATTGACATAAATCCTCATATTCTGTCTGACTCCATGGACCTCAACAACAACAGAAATAGTAAAAAGCCTACACACACAGAAACTGAACAACTCGCTTCTAAATGACAACTGGGTCAGGGAAGAAATAAAGAAAGAAATTAAAGTCTTCTTGGAATTCAGTGAAAATGGAAACACAACATACCCAAACCTGTGTGATACAATAAGAAGTGCTAAGAGGAAAGTTCAAAGCACTAAGTGCTTTCAAAAAGAACTTCAAACCATCTTATTCAAGCTCTTAATGGCTCACCTGAAAGCCCTAGGGGAAAAAAAAGAAGACATATCCAAAAGGATTAGATGGCTGGGAATAATGAAATACATGGCTGAAATCAATAAATTGGAAACAAATAAAGCAATTGAAACAATCAATGAAATCAAGAGCTGGTTCTCTGAGAAAATCAGTAAGATAGACAAACCCTGAACAAAACTAACTAAAAGACAGAGAGACACTATCCAAATCAACAAAATCAGGAATGAAAAGGGGTTTAAAACAGCAGACACTCAGGAAATCCCAACAATCATTAGGTCTTAATTCATAAGCTTATATACCATAAAATTTGAAAATCTAAATGAAATAGACAATTTTCTTGATTGTTTCCACTTATGAAAACTGAATGAAGACCAGGTAAATCAATTAAATAATCTTATGTCCTCTAAGGAAATAGAAGCTGTCATCAAAAGTCTCCCATCCAAAAAAGTCCATGGCCAGATGGTTTCAGTACAGAATTATTCCATACCTTCAAAGAAAAGCTAACACCAATACTCTTCTAACTATTCCATAAAATAGAAACATTATCAAACTCATTAAATGAATCCACAGTCACCTTGATTCCTAAACCTCACAAACACCCAGCAAAGAAAGACAATTTCAAGTCAGTCTCCCTTGTGAACATTGATAAAAAAAAATACTTAACAAAGTACTCGCCAAATGAATCCAAGAACACATAACAGATATCATCCACTATGACCAAGCAGGCTTCATCCCAGGTATGCAGGGGTGGTTCATAATATGGAAATCCATCAATGTAATCTACCATATAAACAAACTGAAAGAAAAAAAAAAGAAACATATGATAATCTCCTTAGATGCTGAAAAATCATTTGATAAAATCCAGCACTAATTTATGCTTAATGTCCTGGAGAGATCAGGGATACAAGGCACTTACCTAAACATAGTAAAGGTAATATGCAGCAAGCCTATAGTCGACATCAAACTAAACGTCGAGAAATTTTAATCAATCCCATTGAAATCAAGGCTAAGCCATGGCTGTTCGTGCTATATATCTCTTCCACATAGTTCTTAAAGTCCTTGCTAGTGCAATAAGATAATTATAGGAGGTCAAGGGGATACAATTCAGAAAGGAAGAAGTCAAAGTGTCACTATTTGCATATGATATGATAGTATACATGAGTGACCACAAAAATTCTACCAAGCTTCTGCCAAGGATCTCTTACAACTGATAATCACCTTCTGCAAAGTGGCTGAATACAAAATTAACTAAAAATAAAAAATCAGCAGCCCTCCTGTATACAAAAGACAAATGCCCTGAGAAAGAAATTAGGGGACAGCCTTCACAATAGCCACAAAGAATATAAAGTACCTTGGTGGAAAGTTTTAAGGTAGGTAGAGGATAATGGGGTTCAGAGGGTGAATGAGAGGATATGCAAAACAGAACCCAAAATAAAGATGTTTTAAAGGGCCATATAAAATTTACTATTTAGTAATATTATTAAATATACTATTTAAAGGTAGTTTGAATGCAGTTATTTTGCATGTGTGGATAATGTTTCTCCCAGAAGCCACAATAAAAACCTCAGTGCAAGGTACCCAAAACAATATAGTCTGTAACAATTACTCTTGGTTGCCTATGACTAGACCTTAAGACCCTAAAGCTGAGACATCACATACTTTGTATAATAAAGCAATCAATCTTAACCAAGCTCTAAACATCCTCCATATTATCTCATTCCATAATTAATGGTGAGAATGTGATTTCTAGAACAGTTGGTAATTCCGGTAAGCCTCATTTATGTTCCAAATCCCAAATTGCTTATAATTTATGGGATATGATTCCCCTTTTTAAATAATTTGAACTTAATGCCTTTCCCATTTTTTCTTTATTTATCACCTTATTGCCTAATTACAGCCCTCTCCTTACTCTTTCTAGTCCCACCCTCACCCTTCCTAAGCCCTATCCCCTTCTCCTCAGTGAAGTAGAATGCCCCCCTCTCCTTACTCTCTTTCTAGTCCCACCCTCACCCTTCCTAAGCCCTATCCCCTTCTCCTCAGTGAAGTAGAATGCCCCCGTGGGTAAGTACCCAGCCTGGCACATTGAGTTCATGCAGGACTACCTGCATACTCTCTCCCTGAAGTCAGACAAGGCAACCCAGCTAGGGGAAAGTGATCTAAAGGCAGGTAACAGAGTCAGAGACAGCCCGTACTCTAATTATTAAGGGACACACATAATGACAAAGCTGCACAATTGGCTACATAGGTGTAGAGATCCAAGGTCCAGCCCATTCATGATCTTTGGTTGTTGGTTCACTATCCATGAGCTGCCATGAATCCAGGTTAAGCTACTTGGCATGTTTTCTTGTGGTGTCCTTGACCCTTCAGGCTCACTCAATCCTTCCTCAAACTCTTCCACAAGACCCATAGTCCCTGAAAACAAGATCCCCCTAATGTTTGACTGTGGGTCTCTATATCTGTTTCCTTCTGCTGCTGAATGAAGGCTCTGAGATGGCCATTATGCTAGGCTCCTATCTGCAATCAATCATTAATAGTTTCATGGGGTGCCTCTATCCCATGGTGTGGGTCTCAGGTTGGGCCAGTCATTCGTTGACCTCAACCTCTTCTCCAGATTTAGTCCTACACTTCTTGTTGGTGGGAGAAATTTTTTGGTCAAAGGTTACTTTTGTGGGTTTATGTCATCTTCCTTCTGCTGGAAATCCCACCTGTCTATAGAAGGTGGATCCTGAAGTGCTCCACATTTTTTCGTGTAAAGAAATTATTATATTTTCGATTCTATTTAATTTTCACAATATTATTTCCATGATATTGCCCTTCGGTTTTCTAACAGAAACTGATAATTGAAGATGAAGTAAGGCAGTGTAAAGAATAGAATATAAAATGGTTTTTGTCTCTTTTGATCAGTGAGGGTCACTCTTAAAAAATAGAACTGCCAAGAATAATTTAAATAAGAACCGGGGGCACAGAATAAAACGTGAAATCTGTATCAGGTGGTTCTGCTGTATCAGGATGCGTATTTCATATTTAAAATCAAAAGAAACTAATCCCTGTGTCTTAAATATATAGACTATGTATATGATAGTTTTCCTGGAGACCTTTTTCATTAAGGTTTTGCATGAATCATTTAAATTCTGCATTTTCTTGTTGTGTATGAACAAATATAAAATTAGTATAATGGGATGCTTTAAAACTCTACATTATGAGGCTGAAGAGATTATTCAGAGATTAAGAGCATGTACGGTGTTTTACAAAGGACTTGAGTTTTGTTTCTGGCACCAGTGTCAGGCATCTCACAACTATCTTTGATCCAACTTCAGGAGATTCTGATACTTGTGACATCAAAGATCATTGCACTCATGTATACATATGCCACTCAGAGGCAAACATTTATAAACATAGGTAAAAGTAAAACAATTCTTTAAAACTATATTTTAAAACTCTATAACATAACATAATACACTGTTTCATACGGCTCCTCTTTGAAAATGTCACAGAAGTAACATCTATGTTTCCACTCTAGTTCATTGTTCATGCTGGGTACCCTTACAGAAAACAGATCTTCCATGTTCCATGTTCAGATAACAACATGAAAATATGAAAAGTCTTACAAAATCCAGAAACTGTACTTTTTAATTTTAAAGTTACAATGCAAGCAAAATGAGATAATCAGTACAAGCATTTAACTCCAACTCTTGGGAAGCTGAGGCAGGAAAATTTCTGTGATTTCCAGGTCTGGCTGGATTATAGACTGGATCCTTTTAGCCAGAAAATCATACACACACACACACACACACACACACACATCCACAAACACACCAAACAAACAATTATTGAATTCACAAAATCAAGATCATTAAAGCAAATGAATACTATTATAATATACAGCTCTTCATATTTTTTACATAATTTTCTATTTCCCCATAACAAAACTTATTGCCCTAGTAAGTGGATTGATTCCTTGAAACAGAATTCTGCTCTCCTGTTTTCTAAGAGTACAAACCTTTGTTGTGCCTGATTCAAAAGACCCCAAAAGACCACTAGGAATCAAGTCCATTTCAAGAGGATCTTTATTCAAGCTTAAGCTCGGGAAGCCAATCTTCCCTGACATAGCAGGTTAGAAAATGAGGCAGAGTTTTTAAAGGGAAAAACAGCAAGCGGGGAATTCCAAGCCTTGCAGTTACAGAGAAGGGTAAGTTTTGGGTGGTGGATTCAGCAATCGAGATGACCTTTAGGCTAATTGTTCCGTTTACCTGGCCAAACCAACAGATATCTAAAATATCTGTATGATAGCCTGCTGGGTGGAGTGGAGGACCCACTAACACATTCTGTGGTATTTATGACATCCTGTGGCATCCATGTCATCCTGCGATGTGGAGGGTGTTGTGGTCCTTCTTAGAACCCAAAGGTGGGGATCCAGTCACTCCAAGGTCAGTCAACTTAAGATAGAGTCTGAGAAACAAAATGGAGCCACCCCTGCCATCCTCAGTTCCTTCATTCCCCCCTCTGACAGGTTTATTGAAGGTCCAATCATGTGGCTTCCTGGAGCATGGGCTCCCCTACCTCAGGGATGTGATAGAGGGCATGGTATTAACCTCTCATGGCCATCAGCTGGATCATTCCTAATCTGTCCGATAAATGCAATGCATCTATTTAATATGCAAGGGCCTAGGGTTAACATGAGTAACAATATCAATAAGAGTTCTATTAAAGCAGATATTAATGTAGTAAACCAAGGGGAAGCATTAAACCAAGATTCAAACCAATTCTGTTCTTCTTTGTATTCTCTCCCACATTTAGCCAGGTTTTCCCTCACCTTTGCCAAGGACTCTTTGACTATTCCATAGTGGTCTGTGTAGAAACAACATTCCTCTTTGAGGGCCACACAAAGTCCCCCTTGTTGGAAAAATAACAAGTCCAGACCTCTCCTATTCTGTAACACAACTTCTGCCAGTGAAGTCAAAGACTCCTTCAAGTGAGAGATGAATTTTTCCAAATTCTGAATATCTGTGTCTATAGCTATTCTGAGTCAGCAGTGTGGAGATTCCAGTCCCTGCACTGGTTAGTCCTAATCCTAATAGCATTGTCAAGGTGACAGCAGAGAATGGCTCTCTCTTTTGCTTCCTCATTCCTGTTATTGTTGCTCTGAGGAGAGCATTACTCATCTCCTCATCTGTATGATAAGTAATTCTAGGGATGAGCTATATCAATATAGGTATCTCACAGTCTGATATAGCACTTTGGGATGTATGCAGAGTGCTAGTCCCATGGAACATGCCCACCATCCTTGCTCAGGGTAATCAGGTAAGAATTATTTGAGGGGACTAGTAGGGTTCTGTTACATAAGACCCTATGAGAGGCTGATATCTGGCCTATGCACTTACTGGTATCTGAGACAGCTTGCAAAGTTAAACCTGCCTGGTCGGCTTGTACCCATCTGCCGTTTTGTGGGCTTTGCAAGTAAGAGATCTGCCCATTAAATGCAATGCCTTCATAGTATGGGGACCGAGAGGAATAACAGAGCCAACATGATTCCTTTAGATCTGGCCTGGACTCATTTATCAACCGATAGGTATGCTGCATATGGGTCCAGATCGGCTACTTGTCAAGATAGGGGCCTGCCAGCATTGCACATGCCATAGTCTTGTCTGTTATGGCCCAGGTGTAGTCAAACTTGCTTGTTGACCTGGTAGAGACCCTGGGGCTTGTGATGGGGGTATGAGGGCTTTGGGTATTAGGCCTCAAAACTAGAACGGGGCCTATAGCCTGTTGATCCAGTTCTTTGATAAGATTTATGAAAAGCTGGATGATGAAAAGTAACCCTGGATCATAGGCAGTGGAGCCTGGCCTATATATCCTTAAACCCCATGTTTTTTTGTGTGTGTTTTTTTTGTTTGTTTGTTTGATTGATTGATTTTTTTTTCTGATTCCCATGTGGCTCATTTCCCAGATTCAGTAAAGGTGGCAGATACTTGATTACATATGCCTCCAGGTATTCTTCCTATAGCTGGAGATGTATGACATGGGCCACCTATTCCCTTGTTTGTTGTTGTTGTTGTTTGTTTGTTTGTTTGTTTTGTTTTGTTTTTTTACTTTTATCCATATAGTTCCTGACCCTGGGAAGCAAGTAACATAGCTGACATTGTTACTATTATAGGGTCCATAGTTGCCTCCCCTATGTGCTTGAAGAGTTTAAGTTAGCCTGGGTATATCTCCATTTTGAAATAAAGAGCCATCTTGACTGGGAGCTGAATTCAGGTACCAAGAAATATCACAGAATGTACACTTGACAGGAAACAAAGTTAACTCTCCTAGCAACAACCTCCAGGAAATATCACAAAATAAATATTTCATAGAATATAGAGACAATCTCCCTGGCAATAATCAATGAGAATATGTTGGGAATCGGGTGGGAAAATTCTCCCCAATGTTTCAGATATGGTTCAGAAGCATAGCAGTTGTGATTGTATGCCTTAGGTAACTGTGATTCAGAGGACACCTCGCCCCTCTAACTTTTACCTAATCCTGTAATGTCAAGGCATATGCTCCTCACTTTGTTTGCTGTCATTGAAATTATGTACACCTCCCCCCTGTTTGCTGTCATGGAAACTCTCTGATCACATACTTTCAATTTAAAAACTCTGCTCAAGACATGGACAAGATGGCTGCGCCAGGAGGACTCCGCTTCTGAGCTGCAGAGCAACATTTTCCGTACAGTGACCAAGGGAGTGAACTCTGGGCCCTAAAACAACAGTGATCCGGTTTCCCAGGTGAGAGGAAGCCCCAAGGTGCGGGAACCAGCCAGGTCCATTCCCAGGACACCCAGCCAGAACAGGGAAGAGATCCCTAGTCGCGCAGGCAGCTGGTCACCAGACCAGAATCACATGCCTGCGTGACCTGATCCCCTTCCCAGGCTGAACAGTGGGCACAAAAAAACACCATTTATTGGAGTCCCAGTTGCGAGAAAGCCCACAGGGAAGGAAGGAAACGGGACTGACCTAGGTCACCCACCCTTCCCAGGGAAAAGATCTCTCAGAACTCGGGCTCGCACACGCCATCTCTGAACTAGCCTCCACCCCTGAGCATGGAGATGCACAGAGACGTGCTGTGCGCCCAACTCTCTGTCACAAAAGAACTGTGTACCCCAGAGTATCAGAGTCTGGGGTGCCCTGTCAGGAGAAAACCCCACAGGGAAGGAAGCAAGCAGGGACTGAACTAGGCTACCCAAAAACTCCCTGGCAAAGGTCCCCTAGATCTGCAGGCGCTCACAGTCAACCCAGAGGCCTGTTGGAGCACCCATATATATATATATATGGGGATGGATTTTGTTCAATATCCAAAACCATTAACCTAGGCACTTCCCCTTATTTTGATGCCTGCTGTTCTTGCCTTATGGATTAACTCATCTGGACAACAGCAATGTTACTGAATCTCTGAGACTACTTGATGGGCATGTACTAATGCTTTAACTAAATGTACCTCTTCTGTGCTTTCCAAACCAAGAAACACCTTTTTTGCATCTTAGTACACATTCTTCCCCAGGTGTACCTATATAATGAGGAAGAACGGTAAATACATGTTGCTATGCACTTGGACCACAAGAGAAAAAGAACCACAACTGTTGTCATCCTATTCCTGGTTGGAGCAGGGACAGCTGGCTTAGCAGCCATCAGCATATCATCCTTTATTATGGGAGATAAAACTTGAAGAAACTAAGCATATAGGTTGATTAGGATCTAGATGCATTAAAAGTTTCCATTTCTTTCTGGGCACATGCCTTTAACCCCAGCACTCAGGAAACAGCCTGGTCTACAGAGTGAGTTCTAGGACAACCAAAAAAAAAAAAAAAAAAGACAAAACAAAACAAGGCAAAACACATCTGGAAACCTCTTGTTTCTATGCTAATCAATCAGGAGTAATTAGAGAGATCTTGTCACAGTTGGGAAAACCTCAAAAAAAAAAAAAAAGAAAGAAAAGAATAAAAAGAGACAAAGACATAAATCAGATAATTAATACCAGTCTCTGTTCCCTTATTCCCCTTGGATAAGTACTCTGCTGTCACCACTGACATTTCTCATTCTGATTTGAATAACCACAGCACCCAAATCTTAAACTATATATCCAATTATGTATCAATTCAGTAACATTAATGGTCCTTAAACTATACCTTCTTAAAAGAGGATTAGTCCATGACTTGACTCATTTACCAAGACCAGTGAGGAATGTACCAGGCCTCCAGACCTTAGCACAACTCACTCCATGATGGAAGTACAATCAGGCTCTAAAACTCAGCAGCATGTAGACAATACCTAATCAAGAAAGGCCTAATTCATCAAAGTCCGTAGATCTGAGAGTCCCAAAGTTCACCAGCCTTGCTTTTGTTTCTTCTATAGTTCTGCTTCTGACAAACTAACAATTCTTGTGAACTGAAGTATGTCAACCCAGGGCATTGTCTTGTGCTTACAAGCTCACCCTGAGAAAGACTCAGGGCTACAATGGGATTCTGAAAATAATGCTGGCTAATAACTAGTGATTAGCTTAAACCTATGTCTAAGCAGTCTCCTCTGGTGGACATCTCACAACACCTATCAACAGAACCCGTCCTCATGGAAGAAGTGACATGTACTTTGAGATGAGTTTCTATGCAGATATGTTTCATTGTGCACTCGTGATTGTTTTATACCAGTTAGCTTTTTTCCACACTGTGTTGTTCTTAAACATGCTTTAAATACTCTACCTGGGATCAGACTCTAGAAGTTTGGAACCAACAGAGGCTCCTGAGTCCTGTTGAACTGGACTTCCTTCTTGCCTCACAGGGATGGTTATTCATCTAGCCATGGTGTCTGCAGAGACCTTCACAACTGGCACCCTACTCAGGAACTCCACCCTCAGAGAAAGTAGGGAAAATTTTCTTTCTTTTACTTTTTTCTTTTACTTTAGGGAAATACAGGATATTTCTGTGTAGCCCTGGCCATACAGGAACTCACTCTGTAGACCAAGCTGGCCCTGAACTCAGATATTGGCCTGACTTTGCCTCCTGAGTGTTGGGATCAAAAGCATGTGCTACTAGCGACTGACGTAGCCAAAGCATTTTCTTTAATTATTGAGATGTTTCTTATGCTCCAGAGGAGGAAAATGCTCAGTGCTCCAGTTATGCAATTATGTCCAAATGACTGTTAAATTCAGTCCCCGATTCCTGATTAAGTGAGTTTCTTTTTTTTCTTTCTTTCTTTTTTTTTTAATTTATTTATTTTTATCTCAATCACAGGTTGGGTACTTTGAATCCCAGGCGTAGCCCCTCCCCCATTCCCTCCCACCCTCCCACTCCCTCCCTCATCTCCTTCTTCCCCGCCCCCTCCAAGTCCACCAACAGGGGA
>JAQQSO010004954.1:0-12390 GCA_028658305.1 Pachyuromys duprasi | reverse complement strand
AGGTCCTCCCCTGTTGGTGGACTTGGAGGGGGTGTGGAGGAGGGAGATGAGGGAGGGAGAAGGAGGGTAGGAGGGAATGAGGGAGGGGGCTACACCTGGGATTCAAAGTACCTAACCTGTGATTGATATAAAAATAAATAAATTTAAAAAAAAGAATTAAAAAAAAGAAAAAAATTAATAAATAAATTACTAAGAGGATTTCCTAACACAGACAGCCTAATTTCTAAATGATAAATACATTCTGAACATTTTGTGTGCTTGTTTTCTATCTAGGTTGAGAAATGTATATTGATCGACATATTATAAGTTATGGAAAATAGCTAAAGAGAACACTGGTGGAAAATATTGGAGGCTCAATCCACAAGGGAGCTGATACTCTCCTTGACATATATGATGTTAGCTAAAAGAGTCCATCATGGTGGGAAAATCTTGGTAACATGATCTTGAAAGAGCTGTTTATATCTTGTCTACAATCACAAAAAGAGAAAAATATAAATAAATGCTATTGTGCAATTACCTTTCTTTAGTTTGTACAACCCAAGGTCTCTTCCAAGGGATGCTGCCATCTACAGTGTGCAGATCTTTCCAGCACAAGATAAACTCTGACAGCCATACCCAGAACTCAAGTCTCCAGGTCTCATCAAGTTGACAATACAGATGAACCCTTATGGTGTTTTGTTTTACATAACCATTATCAAGGTACATTTGATAGCTTGCATATGGCTTTTGGCTGATAAGCATGTTTTAGAGCATTAGTGAAGCCATAGGCCAATTGGCAGGAAAGGTAAGACACAGTTAATTTCCAAGAAATCCTTTTAGTGTGTTCATAAGTAGAAACTTTTCTTTGGTTGTCATTAATTATGGGATCTTGACAATAAACTAGCTGTCTATACAAAACAGTTATACTTTTCATTGGTTTATATCTCAACTTATGAAAAGAACATCAAACTAATGTATTACCTCTGCACATTAAAACAAAGAACTACTTTTGATACTGAAATATTGTTTTTTAAAATGTCTTATGCACATATTGCAGGGCAGCTAAGGTGCTTGTGTTAAACAAGCAAACAGAGCAAAGAAAATGATAATTGAAATCTGATCTAAGGGTTAGTATGAAAAAAATACACATTAACACCTCTGTAGATTTGCCTTTGCATATGCAAAGGCAAAATTCTCAAGGACAATATAAAACAAAATGAGCCTTATATTCTATCTAAAGTAAATTCTATTTCAGTGCTTGAATAGATAAAAATGCTGCAAATGGAACACAGCTGGAAAAAAACTAAAGAAAGGTTTGAAAGAATATTAAAATGGGCCTTTAATGTCACCAAGGTAATTACTTTTCTCATGAAATAAGTGCTGTACTTTCCTTGTAAAAGGAGAGGATGACACTGTTTTTTTCCCTTTCATAGTAGAAACATGATTTATCGCAGTTCATTTATGAGAGCCTCATATTTTCATGCCATATTTTGACCATGATTTATTCAGAGAAAAATCTGCTTTACAATTTGAGAGTACTGTATGATCATACTAGCCTGCACATTTGCTAAAATTCATAACAATATACTTGGAAATAATTAGAGTTGTATTCCCCCAAAAAAATTCCCCAGAAGGAGAAAAAAATTTTTAGAATGAACCAAATTTACACTATCTGGGAATTATTTTCATATTTTGACAAAAGAAGGGTTCCATTTTAATCAAATCTGAACTTATTATCCTTAGATTTTTATTCCTATATAGCTTATATCATTTTAGTATCATGTGAAAATTTGAAGTCATTCCTCCTGAAACTGTTCATTGCTTTCAAATGCGTTTGTGATTACATGGAGAGTTTGTTCCTAAGGTGTATAAGAAAAATGTGGCTTGTGTAAGTTCAAACACTCCAGGTTCTGCATAGTTTCTCGAAGTCTGTCATGTCTTCTCTGCATTGTAAGGCCAATAATCCTTCCAAATGTATAGATTTAGATTATAATTAATGTTTGGGGAAGTCAAGATAATAAACATGAAATTAATAAAAGGAAAAATACCCATACATTAAGTATGACAAGGTTATATTTGTATAACTTCCTTTCCCAAAGATGTAGAAGTATGAATGTTGAAGTAAGGACATAACACATGTTACATGTCTATTACACTGCTAAGCTACATTCCAATTCTTAATAAAAAGGAAACAACAGCAAGTATTAACACTACTAACCAGTCTAAAAATTGATGAAGTAATATTATTGCATTATAAGGAAATCAGATAGTGACAGTGAAAAATTGTCTTATGGCCCAATCTCACTTCTTTGAATCAAGCACAAGGCAAAGGCGCACATATTTGATTAATGCATGTTCATTAACCTTCACTCCAACCTTTTGTTTACGTGGTTCTGAAACATGATTCCATTTGTAGCTCAAGATGTTCTATGACTCACTATGTAGCCCAGGCTTGGCTGAAACATTCAGAAAACCACATGGCCCAGAACCTGAAGTGCTGAGATTAGAATGATGAAGCGTTGTGACAAACTGTTCCAACAGTTTTAAGGTACCAAGATATTGAAAACATTTAAACATTAAATGACAATGGATTTTCCAAAACCTTGCTTTACTCCTAATAATTCAGCATTTATTATAATATGAAAAGTGTTTTATCCAAAATATATGAGACCCAAAAATTGAAGAGCATGATATCAATAGTTTAAGTAGATAGTGAGTTAAGAATTTGAATAGTTGTTTTTTTTATAAGAATGGACATATGAGCAGGTACATAATTTGTGACAATAAATATGAAATTCACCAAAAGTTTGTTTCATATAAATAAAAATAACTAGTATCAAAACACACACACACAAAATAGCAGCCAGAAGTTGAAGGACAAGAATCTTTTGACACTGTTGGTACAGAACTGTAGAAACAATATGATGATTCACAAAAAATGTAGCAACAAATATTCTGTCATCCATGTAGACTTGGTATTTTATAAAATCAGTGACGATGACATCGGTATCTTAAAGATTCTTTATACTTCAGAGATATTCATTGTAGCATGTCTATACAAATCCAGACTGAATAAAAATCTCAGTATACATGGATGGCTTATTACATTAAAATATTTGTTTTGTTATGCTTTTTTTCATTTTCCTTTAATAAAGGAAATTGGGGTTATAAGATTTAGATCAATGGTATATTGCCATCAAGTACAAGGTCATGGGTCTGAGTCTCAGCTTCAGAAAAATAAATAAATAAAAAGAAAGAAAGTTAAGAGAAATGAAGAAACAGATGTCCAAGATTAGGCCATTTACAGTAACATTAACAAGGACTAATTAAATTTATTTTAAGTATTCTGCTACCAATGCCAACATTTTAAATTTAGTATGCATATAAAGCTAACTATCATGCTGTGTACTTTAAATATATAAAATTTTTGTTAAGCCTAAAGCAAAAACACTGAAAAAAGGTGTTATGCATAATACACTTATTTCTTTAACATTAAGGATAATTTATACTTCAATAAAACTTACATCATTTTACACATGCTAAATACATTTTAATAGGATTGAGACACCTCTAAAAAAATTCTAAGAAGGTATAATTAAAAGTATTCTCCAGATTATCTCCATGCATGGTCCTTGTTTGGAGTCCTTGTTTTTTTGTTTTGTTGCTCTTCTTGTGGAGCTCCTGTCCTCTCCAGGTCTTTCATCTCCACCTTTCATAAGGTTCCCTGCACTCTGCCCAAAATTTGGCAATGAGTCTTCACATCTACTTTAATACCTTGCTAGGTGGAGTCTTTCAGAGGAACTCTGTGGTAGGTTCCTGTCCTTTCCCCTATTTTCTCCCTCTTCCAATGTCATTCTTGTTTGCCATTTAGAATCCCTGCACAGATGTAACCCATGGCAACTCAGTGTCCAAGTAGGTACCCTAGTAAGGGGAACAGGGACTGTCTCGACATGAACTTAGTGGCTGGCTCTTTGATCACCTCCCTCTGAGGGGGGAGCAGCCTTGCCGGGTCACAGAAGAAGACAATGTAGCCAGTTTTAATGAGACCTGATAAGGTTAGAGTCAAATGGAAGGGGAGGAGGACCTCCCCTCTCAGTGGACTGGTGGAGGGGCGTGGGAAGAAAAGAGGAAGGAAGGGTGAGATTGGGAGGGGACAAGGGAAGGATACAAAATGGGATACAGCTGGGATACAAAATGAAAAAAATTTATAAAATTATAAATTTATTAAAATTAATTAAGAAAGAGGATCACAAATTTTAATTCTTTTTTAATTAAATTTTTATTTTTTAATATTAATTCCAGTTTATTAACTTTGTATCCCAGCTGTAGTCCCCTTCCTTATCTCCTTCCGTGCCCCTCTACAAGTCCACTGATAAGGGAGGTCCTCCTCCCCTTCCATCTGACCCTAGCTTATCAGGTCTCATCAGGAGAGGCTGCATTGTCCTCCTCTGTGGCCTGGTAAGGCTGCTCCCCCCTGGGGGGGTGATGGCCAATTTATTTTTAAAAGTGCATGTAGATACATTAATGTTATAACATGACCACAGACTGTAGTAGACCTTGAGATCTTAGCACAACTGGCTCGATGATGGAAGTATCTTATAATCTGTAAAACTCAGCAAATGGACAGCCCCTCCTGCCAAAAATAAGAGACCTAATTCATCAAAGTCCTTAGTTATCGAAAAGTTTCTTTTTTAATTTTTTTTATTAATTACACTTTATTCACTTTGTATCTCCCCTGTAGTTTCCTCCCTCCTCTCCTCCCAACCCTTCTCTTTCTCCCCCTTCTGCACGCATGCCCCTACCCAAGTCCACTGATAGGGGAGATCTTCTTTTCCTTCCTTCTGATCCTGTGTCTATTAGGTCTCATCAGGAGTGGCTGCATTGTCTTCCTCTGTGGCCTGGTAAGGCTGCTCCCCCATCAGGGGTTGGTGATTAAAGAACAGGCCAATTAGTTCATGTCAGAGACAGTCCCTCTTCCCATTACTATGGAACCCACTTGGACACTGAACTGCCATGGGCTACATTTATGCAGAGGTTCTAGGTTATCTCCATACATGGTCCTTGGTTGGAGTATCAGTCTCAGGAAAGACCCCTGTGCTCAGATTTTTTTGGTTCTATTGCTCTTTTCTTAATGAACTAACCTTGCTTAGTGTTTTCTGTAGTTCTCCTTCTAACTGTTGCTGTTAGCAAAAGGATATCAACATAGGACATGTTTTAACGCTCACTCTGAGAAGAGCTTGGCTCTACCCAGGGACCCTGAACATCCACTGAAGTTTCTGACCAGCTAATAAAGACTTCCTATTGGCTTAAAGCCATATCCACAGAGTCTTCTCTGGTAAATACATCACAGCTCTAGCACAATAAGACATAAATATATTTTAATTCTTCTATTAGACAAATTTCTTCAGAGAAAAACAAAACAACATACATACATACATACATGAATATACATGGATATTTTATGTGGGAACCAAATGAGGTAAATACCAATCTCCATTGGTAAATACCAAACCAAATGAGGAGTCCTCCATTACCTGTTGTTAATCCAGGAAGTTCAGTGCTGTCCAGGATGCAAAAACACTGACATTTGAGGGAGATAAAACATTGCTTGTTCTGGGGGGAGAGGGGTGGATAGATAGATAGATAGATAGATAGATAGATAGATAGATAGATAGATAGATAGATAGAGCAGACAAATAGATATAGATAGATAAATATACGGTCTTTGCTCATCTTTCCCTTGCCCCCTCACTTCAATAGTATGGACAATGCTTTTTCTCTTTAGTGAAGGTAGTTTTTTTTTTTTTTAATCTTTCTATTGATTCAAATGTTGATCTCTTCCAGAAACATCCTCAGACACACAATGAAGCAATGTTTTTCCTGTTATATTTTATTTAGTCTTTGAAATTGTTATACATGTATATAATGTATCTTAATAATATCCATCCTTCACCATTCCCTCCACATTCTCCAGGATTCTAATTGCAAGTCTGTCAAAATTTCAAATTCTCTATCTATATTTCTTATTTATTTATTGTTTTTAACACACTGAGTCCAATTAGTCGTGCCCATATGTTAATAGGCATGGGGTTAACTACAGAGGAGTGGAGTACTTTCCAATGGCCAGTTGCCTAAAGGAAAATGGCTCTCCTTCCCTGAAGCTGCCAATGTGGGTATCCTTGAACTTGAGTAAGTTAGCAAATAAAACCAATAATTTTGTGAAACCCAAATGATATTTCCAAGTAAATAGCACCCTTTTAAAGACAATTTCAGTTGAAATGACTAGATCAAAAATACAATAAATAAGGGTAATGGTTTGCATTTTCTTCTACAATAGTAAATAATTATCATGGATATTTTTGACAATGCAATATGATTAAAAGCTAGGATATATTTCAAGATAAAATCTCAAAAGGAGAAAGGTAATAAAAGGAAGGAAACCCATTTTAAATGTCATTATTTCAGTCAAAGATAATTAAATAAAATCTCATATTATTTTGCATTTTAGATATTGTGAGGTAATTAAATATGTGAATCAGTATAGTATCTATTTAAAACAATATATTGTCGAAGGTCATGCAATAAAACTAAATTTCTAGAAAAAATCAAAATGGGTAATATGAAGGGGAGAATTTTTGGAAATATATCTAACTATTGATATTTGAACACATATTATTAAATTTATATAATATTAAAGTGTACAGAGAAAAATAATAATTTACGCAAATTAGCATGACCTAATGGAAAACAATATTTAAATATAGTAAATTGGACTCTTTTTTTATGTTTCAAGGATTTTCAACATTATTTTATACTAGGCTGGGGTATCATCACTGCAAAAAAGAAAAACCTAGAAATAATTATGAGGACTAATCAGAATAAAATGATAATAAAAAGTACCTCACACAATTAGACAGTGAATTGTATTATAAACCTAATATTCTTACAAAAGTGTAGTGTCAGCAAAGAATGAATTGTTATATGAATCAAGAAAACATAGAGCGATCCAATTAATATGGAAACACAGAATATAATAATGTTAACACTTTAAATCACTACAGTGATGATGGATTATTCAGTAAATGTTGATGGGATGGCAATTTTAAAGATATAAAGTTAATTACTTCATATATTACACCACAATAAATTTTCAGATAGAAATAAAGTGGGATTAAATATAAAATGAAAAGGCTAGAGAGAGAGATCAAAGAAAAAAAGCTGTGTAGACTGGAGTTTGAATTCTCAGAACCCCCTCATAGTGTATTGGTAGCCAATCTGTAATCCCATGTATAAGAGGCAGAGAGACAGATTGCCCAAAGTATCATGGCTAGGCACACTGTTACACATGCAAGCTCATACATCAATATATAAAGTGGAGAGAATAGAGGAAGATACACCACATCACTTTCTGGCCTCCATACCATATTTATATATATGCCTGCACAACCCCACATATGGGTCCCTACTCATGCAAACATGCTTAAATACACAAACACCGTACATACATACATATGCAAAAAAGAGATCTAAAACACGAAGAAAGAAGATATCACATACACAACAGTGAAAGCATAGGAAAAGGAGTTTATGTGTACGAGAGAGGAGAAAAATAATTAAGAACAGAAGATAATTTTACAGAATAATGAAATTCTAAAGGCTGAGTGAGTATCAATCCAATGAAAAGCCATCCAATTGGCAGTGTTACCTGGAAGCATATTTGTGGACACATGTATGTGGTATGTAGTGTTAGTTACTTTTCTATTGCTGTGATAAGACATTGTGGTGAAGCAATTTCAGACCATGATGGTGGAACAGAGGTGATAGGCAGCAGAGGCCTGGAGAAATGAGAGCTCACATTTTGAATCACAAGCAGAAGCAGATACATTACTAGGGAGGGTTGGAGGCTTATGAAGTCTCAAGTCTGACTCTTTTGCCCCAAGTCCAACATTCCTCCTAGTCAGGCACAAACTGTTCCACCAACTGGGACCAAGTTTTGAAATATATGAGTGCCTTTCTCATCTAAACAACCATATATATACATATATACAACACACATGTATATGGCATATGACATATGGCATGGAGCTGAGAATGACACATCTTAATTTGTCATGACAGAATTCCAAAGACAGATCCAAAAGGAACTTTGATCACAATGCTATTTAACAGATAGGAATAGAACACAGTGGGGTGGAGGTAACTTCAGACACACAGAAAGACATGGAAATTAGAAGGAGCAAGATGCTGATGATGGCATTCACTTACGCTAAAACTAGAATATCTCTCTGATATTTAATGAGATTTTGCAATGTAATACTTTGAAATATACAGATGTTGATAAACAATAAATTTGGTTTCATAAACATCTCTAGTTAGTTGTAAAAGCCTCAATATTTGCAATGGGTTTCTTTTTTTCTCTTTGAATTTATTTTCAAAAAGAAGCCAGAATGTTTTTGAAAATGATTATCAGATCACGGCTTTCAAACTACTTCCAAGATATCCAAAGTCAACAAAAGTCAAATGTTTTTACAAGAAACCCAATGGTGCAAGTTTGAAGGCTCAGTGGAGATACAGGCAGAGAGATTGGGAGTTCAAGTCTACCCTTGGCTATATATCAAATTGAAGACCAGTATGAGCTACCTGAGAATCTGTCTTTAAATGCAAGATAAACTAAAGCATCTTACAAGACCTGAGCCACACTTTAAATCTCCTATGTTATTCCTACTTTTATGCTCTCTGGCTTGATCTACTCCAGTGTTCCAGACTATCATGGTGAGGGAGAAACCATGCTTGGTGCCTGCTCTAACTCTTGAATACAGATCTTGGATCATCTTTGATTTTGTTTCTTCCTTTTGCAGACTGCGGCTCTTCCACTTTCTCAGTACTACTGATGTTTCTTTTTATGGTGTTTTAGATTTCTGCTTATTACTTAACTTCTGAAAAATAATATTTCATTATCGTTTATTCTGTAGCTGGTCCTTCTGTTAGACTGCAATTAAACAAGAAGAGTGATCTGCCTCTCATGGTCACAAAGCAGGATGTTTTACATATATATATATATATATATATATATATATATATATATATATATCTCAAATATATAATATATATACAGTATTTGTATATATAGTTTTAGTTATAAAAATGTTTTAATGTATAATGTATAACTTTAAATGGTTGCAAATATAAGATGTAATTCAAGCTTGTGTAAGAGTTGATGTTTATTTATCAGTGTAAAAAAAGAATAACTACAAAACAAGCACATAATTATTTTTTAATGATGGGGACCAACAAAAAGAGGTTGTTCAGGAGGAGGGAGGGACTATAAATATGAGCAAAGTACATGATGAACATTTTTGAAAATGTCATAATGAAATCCATTATTTCATGTGCAAACTAAAACATTTTAAAAACTTTGGAATAATTCTTTCTCTTATATAAAAGTACAAAATTAAAAGTAGTTTCCTATGCTTACTTACCTTTGTAGTTTTAAGCAATTATTACTTTCCAATTGGTCTAAAATAATCTGCATATATAATTAAAATAATCTGCATATGTAGTTAAAATTGGGTACAATCAGAAAAAAATCCACATCAGCAGTTTCACAGTGGAATAAAGAAAACCTTAGTAGAGTGGCTTAAGTGATGTGTGAAGGACAGATATAGAACAAATGAAATTTGTTTCTTTTTTCTCAAGTTTTATTGAGGCATGAATGCAGAGGGCCAGTGTCCAATGACCAAAATAAGCCGGTTCTGGGATTAAAACTAATAAAATCCCTTTGTGTAGTTGAGAATAGGCCTGGGGTAACTTCTTTGCAATTCAAAGAGACTTTCTTTTGAATATTTTATGAAGTAGATATTTTGTATGCTGTTTAATTCATAAGGGAAAAATACATGTTTTGAACATAGCATGGGGTATTTTGTTCATTTTAAATCATATTTTTATATGCAGAAACAGCAGTTAACCACAGTCATGTGAATTAATTTATATGAGTTTTCTCTTTTGTTTACTTATTTTCCTTGATTTGTGAGGCCACTTAGTATCAGGAAGAGCTTGTTTTGACACATCACCTGAGGTGAAGGTCGACTCCAAGAAACTGTTTTCAAGGTACAAAAGAACTGATGCACGTATTAACACATAGATAGTAAAAGCAAACCAAAAACCAACACAAGCTGAAACCAGTCAACAATCTCAGAAAGAAAAAGAGGAAACAGCAATAAAGTCCTCCACTTCATAACCAGGTATTTACAATTGATAGTTTCTGAGGATGGAGAAATCAGTTATTTCCAGTTAGGTGACACTGACTGTGCCAACCAACTCCAGCCCAAAGGGACTCCATCTTTGTTTGTTTTTGTTGTAGCTATTATTGTTGGGGGAAAAAAACATTTTTATTTATTTTTTATTCAAGAGAATGAAAGAATATGAAGTAGAATGGGAAGAGAAAAGGGAAATCTCGAAGAGGGGAACATAAAGGATATGAATAAAGTACATAGCATAAAAAACTAAAAATGTCTACTGTAGATCATGTCTTAAATATATTATATATTATAATATATTTATATTATATAAGTATATTATAATCTCAAAATGAAATAGGAAACTTGCTTCACTAATATTCAGTATTATAGATAATATCCACTCCAGATTTGGGGGTTGATGTTAAGATTATAAAACAATTTATATATATTATTTCTTTTTCTTAAAAATAGATTCTTTTTCATAAGAAGTATCTCAATCACAGTTCTCTTCCCTGCACTCCTCCTAGTTTCTTTCCCCTCCCTCTCATTCAGATCCACTCCCTTTCTGTCTTTCAATAGAAAAGAACATGTAAGAGATAACAACAAAACATAAAAATATAACAAGATAAAACAAAAATATATAACAAAATAAAATAAACATAATTTATTGAATGCAAATCAATAAAAGGAAAAACAAAAACAAAACAGGCACAAGAATCTGATACCCACACTCAGGATTACATAAAAATACTAAGCTGAAAGCTATACTATTCACAGAGGACCTGACAGACACCTACTTAGGACTTGTGCTTGCTGCTTTGGTCTCTGTGAGTTTCGATGAGTTTTACTCAGTTGACTTAGAGGACCATGTTCTCCTTGTGTCCTCTAGCCCCTTTGGCTCTTACACTCTAATTCCCTAAGCTCTTATGGATGGAATTTGGTGAAAATATCCCATTTAGAAGAGTGTGTTCCAAGATCTCACTCTTTCTCTCTCCCCCTCTCTCTGTACTGTCTGTCTGTCTGTGACTCTCTGTATTTGTTTCCTTCTGCTGAAGAAGGAAGCTTCTCTTATGATGCCAACCCTAAAATGCCCCTCAATTTTAGCTTTCTCTCCAAGAATATTCTCCCTCCCATTTCCATTCCCCTTCTCCACCTGTTCCTCTTATTTTCATCCCAATCACAGTACACCCAAAATCACAGTCTATTTTCCACTCCCATGGAAATCCATTTGCCCTTCCCCTCAGCCCCTATTCTATACATAACTTTTCCGGGTCTTAGCAGTGTAGGCTGGTTATCATTTACTTACTGTCTAATCTCTGCATGTATATGAATACTTACAATATTTACTTTCCTGGGTCTGTGTTAGCTCTCTCAGGATGATTTTTCTTCTAGTTGAATCCATTTGTCTGCACATTTTATTATATCATTTTTAACAGCTGAGTAATATTCCATTGATGTCTTATAACACATTTTCTTTATCTGTTCTTCTGTTGAGGAACACCTAGGCTGTTCCTATTTCTGGGTATTATAAATAGATCAGCAATGAACATGTTTGAGCAGGCATTCTGGTTGTAGAATGAAGTGATCATTCATTGATTGAGAATGAAGGGCCCAAGTATGGTATAGCTATGTCTTGAAGTGCATCATCTCTCTTTTTCTGAGGAACCATCATAATGATTTCTGTGCCAGCTGTGAATGATTGTGCTCCTACCAGCAATGCAGAAATGCATCAGTGTTCCCCTGATTCAACATTCTCCACCAGCATGAACTATTCCTAGTGTTATTAATCTTAGCCAGAGATCCAAGATGGCTGCCACGAGAGAACACTGTGTCTGAGGAGTAGGAGAGCAGAAACAACGCAGCGACCAGGAGACTGAACTCTGGGACCTAAAACGCCAGCATTGTGAGTGCCAGGTGAGCAGAACTCCTACGGTGAGAAAATCAAGTGGGAAAACCCTAGGGACACCCAGTTATTACTTGGAGAAATTTCCCTGTGACCAGCGGTGCACAGCTCTGATCGGGATGAGCAGCTGCGCTGGGCGCCCGCACCCGCCATTATAGACTGTCTCCCGGGCAGTCTCAGGAGGAGCCTAGTGCCGTTTTCCCTGAACTGCGCCCTGCGAGCGCACAATGCACCCGGGTTCTGCTTCGACCCACGGGTGTGCTGCGGGTT
>JAQQSO010004953.1:0-12391 GCA_028658305.1 Pachyuromys duprasi | reverse complement strand
GGTAACAAAAAGACTTGCCGAGGATATATAGGCTGGGATGAGTTCATAAAAAGGGCCATTGTGGCTGAGAAGCTCATGGAAAGGGGTGAGTGCACAGAAACTGGTTTGTGAGTGTCGTATTCCAGGTTGCTGGAGAAATCTCTGAAGGCTGCATTACCACGCTGACCATTAGGCTCATTTAAGGAATACTTATTTGGGACTAGAGAGATGGCTCATCCCTGAAAGTACTTGCTCTTGAATAGGGTTTGAGTTCTGTTCTCAGCACTCACCTCTGGCAACTTGCAACCACGTGCTTCTCCAGCTGCAGGGTGACCCATACCCTCTTCTGGCCTCTGTGGGCAGCTCCCACCATTTTCATACACTTGCATACATATAACCACAATAAAATCTTCTGAAAATAATTGTTTAATCTAGACTTTGATAATATCATTAGTTTCTTAGACTGCATTAGAAACTAGTTTACAGAGATTATTATTAAAACCACACACTGATAAGAGTTTTGCTTTACTATAAAGTTGGAATTAAAAATCTGAGGTCATCATTTTCACTGGGGGAATGCATTTATATAACTAATCATTTTGTACACAGATATTACAAACAGATTAAAAATAGAATTGGTTTGAGGTTATGTGCTTTTTCTGCCTCTTAAATGTAACAATAGTCTTAATTTCAGCAGAGCCATATAATCTGTCACATTAAAAATTAACATTAAATTGAATTGTATTAATTCCACAGCTCTGAATGTAGTAAATTTAAAAATGGTTTAGATTTTGTTACTGAATATGAACTAGAAGCATGCGGAGTTTATACTTAATTTTATCTGTGTATATTTTAAAATGCTATTATTATAATAGAAGAGAAAAACTGGTGTCCTCAGTAATGTATTTCATTAAAAGTGCTTCATATATTAATGAGATCTGAGAATTTCACTAGGATCCATTTCATTTAAAGCACAATATCAACTTAGAACTTGTTAAAGCTGTGGACTCCTAACATCTAGCTAGGCCTGCCAAATTAGAAATGCTGAAGTGGGAACCCAGCAAACTGAGTTCTGATGGACTCCTACCTACTCTGGTACATATCCAAGCTAAAAAAAAAAGTAGCTTACATTTCTGGCAATACTAGTTAGACTTAGCCAGCGAAAGAATAAAAGAGTACATGATGTTGGGAGAGAGATGTATTGGGAGGGTCTGGGAAGATTTTGAGGGGAGAAAATAGGATCAAAACATAATGCAGAGGAAGGGGTAGAAAGAGTGATAGAGCCAGAAGCTGGAGTGAATGCTTTCTAGGTGATATGGTTCTTGCACATGTGAACTCACTGCAGCTGGGATTACCTACTCTGGACCTACATACGAACAAGCCAGTTAAATATTTCAGCGTGGTGTAGGCGGGGCACTCCCAAGGCCCCACCTTGAGCCTAGGAACTTTTGGCAGTTGATGGCTGTCAGGAAGGGGAGTCACTTTTCTTTAGGAGAGTGGCCATAGAAAGGTTTCCCATGCTCCCGTGTTGACTTCATGCCCATGTGCACATGGGCTGTACTCATTGGACTCAGTCGGTTAAAATAAATAAAATGATAAAAGAAGGACATGAAGTTGGGGAAGGAGATTTGATTGGGGAGTCCTGGAAGGGCAAGGAGTGAGAGGTGGGTATAATCAAGATAATTTTATACACATATAAAAATTTCACCAAGGACCATTCATGGAGATAACCTAGAACCAGTGCACAGATGTATCTCATGGCAGTTCAGTGTCCAAGTGGGTTCCATAGTAATGGGGACAGGGACTGTATCTGACATGAACTGATTGGCCTGCTCTTTGATCACCTCACCCTGAGCGGGTAGCAGCCTTACCAGGCCACAGAGGAAGACAATGCGGCCACTCCTGATGTGAACTGATAGACTAGGATCAGAAGGAAGGGGAGGAGGACCTGTCCAATCAGTGGACTTAGGGAGGGACATGGGTGGAGAAGGGGGAGAAAGGGTAGGATTGAGAGGGGAGAAGGGAGGGAGCTACAGGGGGAATACAAAGTGAATAAACTATAATTAATAAAAATAAAAAATATCAAATATATATAAACACTTAAAAATTTCAAAGAATAAATAAAACCTACAAAATCTTTACAACATGTGGTGTGTGTGTGTGTGTGTGTGTTCTCAAAGGACTGAAAATAAAGTGCTCAAACATTTACTTCCATTCTCTTGCAGTCCTCCATCTTCTTTGGGGTCTCTTTTCCTATACCATTCAGACTCCTGATTATCTTCCATGCAGTGAGCAGGCTCTTTCCTGGTTGCATCCATAGCTGTTCTCTTCTCTATTGGAGGGAACAGAGCATGGGAAGCACTCTCTTCAAGTCCCTGTGAAGCTAAGCATAAATGTACTCACTAAAGGTGAGGTGCTTATCTCACCCTTTCTCCTCCTCTCACCCAGCCAATAATCTCCACTCTACCATCAGCATTCATGTCCTCTACTAAGGCATCAATGATATCACTCAGTATGATAATCTTTTCTAGGTCCACCCATTTAGCTGCAAACTTCTTGATTCTGTTTTTCTTCACAGCTGAATAATATTCTACAACACATATGTATTACATTTCCATTATCTATTCATCTGTTGAAAGACATTTAGGGTGTTTCCATTTCCTGGCTATCATGAATAGGATAGCTGTGAACACTGCTGGGAAATTATCTGTGGGGTAGTTAAAAAACAGGCTATCAACTTGAGAGTAAAAGGAGGGAGCATGGGAGAGGTTGGAGGGGGGAAAGAGATAGAAGTGATGTAATTGCAAATATTAAAAACTGAAATATATTGACTTATATTGGGTACTATTACTGTGCAGTAAAATCTGTTTCTTCCCTCAATGAAAAGCATAAAGTAGATTAATAAAGAATTATTCATTACAGAAAAATAATTAATTACAAAGGTTTTAATGCTTGGGGAAAGATCCATTTTGGTAGATGATTGTATTTACCAGCTTTCTAGTGTCCGGTATCTTGATTATGGAAAGACCCTGACTTTGAATCAAAAGTGATGACAAGGAGAAGCAGTAAGGACTTGTGTTGGCAGCTGGGCACTGACAGCCCCAGCCCAGTTTTTGCAGCTGTGGTATCAAGGACTTGTATAGGTACCAGGGTCCACTAATGGCATATCCATGGGGACAATGGTATTACCCCTGTACTTGTCTGGAGATGATTCTCACTGTGGCTTTGTGTTCTCACCTATTTTCTGTGCTTAATTTCTCAGGATTTTAGTAAATTCTGTCATATACTCTTGATCTATTTATATCCTTTGCTTTTTGTAAAAGTTAGTCACATTTTCTCTTGCTCATCACTAAGAAACTGACCAGTGAGGTCCTAATCTTTCTTTGTAGGTTCAACTCCTCCTCAATTTCTTCCCATATGACTCTAGTGACTTCACCACAATCCCAGAGGAATAACCACCTCACAAACAGATCATCTCATTTTGTGCCAATCACTGCCTCACAAACATATAACATCACTCCACATTTTTTTTTATTATTATGATGGTGTTTTTGTGTGAGAAAGTATTTCACCTATAGTTTTGGGTAAATTCCCATTTGTGCTCCTGAAGTTTTAATAATTATTGCAAGCATTAATTTCTTATTGTCTATAATCAGATATCAGTTGGTCTACTTATATTCAAAACAAGAATGTTGAAATGAAACTACTCAGGTATTTAGAAAAACATTGATTTAAAAACAATAGAATCTCCTTTATTTAGTAAACCAGTAGGTTAAACCCAGGTCTATCCTTTGTAGCTGATACTGATTTCCCACTGGAACGTTTATATAACAGAGACTCTATAATTGAATAGAAGATTATTTTGAGCATTATAACTTGAGGATAAAGATTATTATAAATAGAAACAATGTATGGATAAACCCATGAGGATTTATTTGTCATACCCTGTACACAGGTTACATTCTGGGTATTGGTAGAACTTCCAGGATTTAGGCTACCCTCTCTAATTTGTGTAGAGGTCATATAATTCCTGACAATGTCAACACACAGGTTAAATAGACTAAAAGACTTCAATTCCCTGTATCTCTTACTTATACTAACTCCTATTTATCTACTTTCCTTGATGCAAAAATGAAACAGAGTTTTAATGACCAGCATGACTCAGACTGTAATGCCAGAATTGGAGCTGAGAGTATAAAGAGAATTTTAAAAAGACAGAACAAACTGTGGCCTGTGAACTCTAGACATTTTTAAAACTCATCAGCCAGTTCTTACCACATAGAAAATTCATTACATAGAGACATTCAGATGATGTATTTGTGATGGGTCAACATAGATTAAGATGCCATGATGATTAGTGTTAACTGTCAATTCCTTATAATACTGAATCGCCTGGGAAGAGGTCTCATGGAGGGTTTGTTAAAATCAGGTTAACCTGTAGGTGTGCCTGTGGGGGATGGTCTTGATTCTGTTAATTGATAGAAAGACCCATTATACACTGGACAGAATCATTCCCTGTTTTTGGTTCCTGGACCTTAGAAGAGCTGGAAAAAAGGGTGAAAGTGTAGGGATTCATGCATTCAATGTCTGCCTACTGTCGACTGTGAGTCAGTGTTAATTGTTCCCTCAAGCTTCTGCCACTGTGACTTTTCCACTGTATGGACTGACACCTGGAACTATGAGCTGAAACAGCACATTTCTCCTCAGGTTCCTTGTTATCAGGCTATTTTTATCGCAGCATCAGTACAGAAAACTGGGACATATGTTGTTGTTGGTCTTGGAGTTTGTAATCTGAACTTACAGATACTAAAAATAATACATGACCATTAATGCATGTTGTAGCTCAATTTAAAAAAATATTACTTGGAGACAAACGGACTTTGAGAGCTATATAACATACATACTCCTTATGTCTTTCTCCTAGTCATATCTGAAATTGTGTATGGCTTCTAGTAAGCAGTGACATTCCTTGACAGTAGGCATAATATGGACCTTATTTGTATAGCTTGGATCTCTCTTAGTATATGGTACACAAAAATATGGATCGAATAATTGTGATTGAACTGAAATTTAATTGTATCTGATGTTAAGTTCCATTTCTCAAAATGTTTATAAAATGTTTGAGGAAAAGACAAACCTATATATTTCTAGTGTCTATTATTAAGGCATACCCTGATGTTGGCTGATGTAAGTGTCTTTATTTTTGTAACCAAATACTGAGAAGAAATAAGTGAGAGGAGCAATGACTTACTTTTCTAACAGCTTCTGAGGTTTCAGTCCATGAAGGTGGAGCCAAGCAGCTCTCGTCAAAGTGTCCAGGAAGGGGTGAGAGCAAGGAAGGGGTATGAGTGCCTGAGCTAGAGGACACTCTCTCTGCTTTTTAACCACCCCTGTCTTCTGAATACTGCTGCTTGCATCCATTATGAGTTTTCCTGTTTGGGTTACAGCCTCTGGCAATACCCTCATAGACACACCTATAGGTGCTTTACTGACATCCTAGGAACTTTTCAATCTGACAAAGTTGACAGTCAAGGTCAGTCATCTTATTTGATAAATATCTCTGCTTTTATAGCTTTCATGTATTAAGTATTATTACATGTGAGTCATCACTTTAGACATTTTTATTGATTCATTGAGAATTTCACGCATGTATGCAGTGTATTTTGATCATATTAACCCCTGACTCCTCTTCCTAACTCCTCCCAGGTCCACCTCCTCCACACCTTTCTCATCTCAACTTTGTGTTTTCTTTCTTTTTTTTAATTTTTATAATCCCAATTCCACTTTGTATTTCCCATATACATATTGGTGTGAGGCTATTCACTGGGGTATGGTCAACCTGCCAGGACCCTACCCCTAAAGAAAACTAACTCATCTTCCCTAGAAGCCATCAACTGCCCATAGCTTATCAGCCAGGAGTGGTGACCTCATGAGCCTCCTTCCTATGTTGCAATGTTGACTAACTTTATCTTGTGCATGCTTTGTGCAGGCAACTGCACTTTCTGTGAGATCATGACAGAACTACAGCAGTCCTGTCACGTCCAGAAGGTGTTTCTTCCACTCTTCTGTGGTGCTTGCTGAGCCCCGGGGAATAGCGTGTGATACAGACACCCCTTTTGCGGCTGAGTGCTCTGCAGCCATGTTTATTAGTGCTCTATGTATCACAGCTCTGCAATGCGGGGCCCAAAGGGTCACCACTGTGGGCTACAAACCTCTCCTGGAAAGCTCACAACAGCTAGTTAGCTCCTTTATCTTGGCTTTGGAACTTTCCACAAGCTGTAAGTATAGCATTGTTCATTGTCTGGACTTAACTGTTATTCTTGAGTCAGCTGAAGCCCAAATACTCCCCCTCCTTACCACTACATCTGGGTATGTTTTATTCTCTTTCCTGTATTTAGCTGCTGGACAACTTGTCTATCCAAACGAGCAAGCTCCAAGTTCAGTGAGAGATCCAGTCTGAAAAATTAATGTGGAGAATGGTTGAGGAAGACCTTTGGCCTTACATGCGTGCATGTACACATACACACACAAACTAACCATTGACGTTGGCATCAAAATCAACATTTTCTCAGAGTCTGGTGTGGTTTGATATGTGATCCATGGGGCACTGTATTTTCTCCATTATCTACAAGCCACTTCCTTGAGGCCCTAGAACACCATTTGCCTTTGTCTTTCATATGCAGGATCATAACCGCAGAATGACTAGAGTTGTAGTGTGTGTTTATATCAGGAGTGCCATTAGGTTTTATAGACCCCTTGCCAGCTTCCATTAAGCACCTACTACCGGGATGATGAGGTAGTTTATATTCAGCAGGAAGCTGGGTCTCAAAATTCCCTGAGTATTGATTTTACTAGAAAAATGTTCTGATTTACTTTTGAAGTTGGTTCTCAATTGCTTAAGATTCTTTAGGGGAACATAGGCATGATTAAAGACGTAATAATCAGAGCCTTCACCTACCTCTGTACTTCTTAAATATCCAGCCTCCTGGATACCAATGCTCAGAGGATGGCAAGACTCACATGGCCATGTGATGTTAGCATTTGCATTTCAGAAGGACTCTGCCCGGATATTAGTATGGCACAGCAGGGGTTGGTGTGTGTGTGTGTCAGTGTTAATTCTTAGCAGGATGTATTTTGTGTGCTGTTAACATTGGACTCTCTATTGTCTAATAGGACTTAGGCATACAAAGGCAGACAAGCTGAGTCTCTTCAAGCAGGTCCTTTTTTAAGGGTTTGGTTAACAAATCTAGATGACACACAAGAACAAAGAAGTGAAACTTGAATTTCACTCTGTCTACTCTAACCTCAAGAGCTGACTTAAGGGGAAGGTTGTGGGGCTATTGCTCAGTCAGCACTTGCCTTGCAAACAGCAGGTCCCTGGGGCTCACTCACCAGACAGCCTACCTTTATTTGTAATCTCCAGGTTAATGAGAGATCCTGTCTCAAAAAAACAAACAAACAAACAAAACAAAACAAAGAAAAACGAACAAGGTGTCTAGCATCCAAGGAAGAGCTGAGGCCAACCTCTGGCTTCTGCATGAATATATGTATACATGCCTACCCATAACCTCTCACCCCCAAGGAGACATGAAGATTAGGTATTTTAGGTCAGCGTGTAGTGGACATTTCTCTGGGACAACAGTTTTTGTGACGGAGTGTTTTCAGGTACTGTAGGCTTGCTAGCATGCTTCTGCCTGAGCTCCATCTCTGAAGTTTCTGGTTCAGTGGATGTAAAGTAAGGTAAGAGGAATTAGATTGCTAACACATATCCAGGGGAGACATCTGCTGCTTGGCTCAGTACCACACTTTATTGATCATTGCCCCAGGGTTTGAAAGGTTTGGGAAAAGGTCACATATGAAGGGGTAATTATTTCAGAAGCAGTAAGTTTCCTCAGTTCGGATGCCTTAAGTGTGGCTTGAGGCTGATCCTGCTTGAACAGAGAGGGAGGAGTAGAAGGAAGGGGATTCAAAGTGAGGAATAGCTAGCTGGCTTTTACAGCAGACTATGAAATCACAGAGGCAAAAGACGCTGTTTCCTTCCTAGGGGATGGAGCTGATGTGTAGGGACTCAGCTGAAGTGAGCAGATCTGTGATGAAGCACAGTAGTAGCATCATCTCTGTGAGAGGTCAGAACAGCAAGACACCTGGTGGACCTGGACAGACCAACTGGCTAGATGACCAAGCTGCAGGCTTCTAGGAGATAGAGAATCCAGGCCCACTAAACAGAGATGGAGTCATCTTAGAAAGTAGGACACAAGGCTCAGGGTATGGCTCAGTGGGCAGAGTGCTTGCTATGAACGCAAGGAATGAAGTTTGGATCCCCAGTACTCATGTAAAGTGTCTGACGAGTGGGACATTCACCTGTAATCCCAGCATTTGGGAGGGACAAGGAGATGGGAGATCTCTGGGAAACCTGGCCAGCTAATCTAGGGGAATCAGTGAGCTTTGGGTTCAGTGAGAGACCCTGCCTCAATGTGAAAGGTGTAGAGTGATTGAGGGGGACACCTAACGTCAAGCCCTGGGCTTACTAACACATATGTGTACCCCCACAAATGCAAACACATGTATAAATACATTCATAACATGCACACACACACACACACACACACACCCCAATAAGTAAATAGGTCATGACAAAATAGAAATCACCAGAATGTAGAAAGGGCCGGGAAGGTAGCCTAAACTCAGAATTCACAGGAGTTGGAGAAGACTGACAGCATTCTGTAAGAGATGCAGGTGCCAAGGTACCCACAGCCACGCTCAGAAGCAGGGCTGAGAATCAAGTGCAGGTGGATGAGGGGATGATCACAGCTTTCATTAGCAGCCAGGTGCAAGAACCAAAAGGAGGAGGAAGCATTTTGCCTGCTTATCTCAGGGGAAGGTACTGACCTTTTGAAGCTGCAGATGCTGACATTAAACCTGGAGAGCTTGAGGCATCAGGTTTGTGGCCAACCTGCAACTCCATCTGTTGGAAGGGGCCTTGACACCCACAGTTACCCTCATATTCTCACATAAGTCATAATGGGGGTTAGAAAATTAAAATTTTGTGTCCAAGGTAATCTAATTGAGCCAGTTCTTTTAGACAAAGATCAAAAGTCCTAATTCTATCACATTACTAGCAGGTGCAGCATGTCTGTTGATAGAGCCAACATGGGTCAGTTTTCAAGCTGTTGAGGACACAAACCGAATACAATAAAATATACATGCATACGTACATGTATGTATCTATGCATATGTGCACACAAATGGATACATCTGTCTTTTATATACATGTATACAACTTCCACAGCTACCTTTCTGTATCGCTTGCTTTTCACATCGCTGTGATCAAAAACCTGGCAAGAAGCAGTTTGAGGAGGAGATTGTTTTGGCTCGGGGAATCATCCAGCATGGCGGGGAAAGAATGGTGTCAGGAATGTGAGGCTAGTGGCCACATTGCATCCAGAGTCAGGAAGTAGAAAGAGATGGTTGCTGGTGCTCAGTGCATGTTTTCCCTTTTGTGAAATTCAGGACCACAGTCCACGAAATGCTGCCACCTGCACTTGAGGGGGATCTTCTTGCCTTAATTAGCATTCTAGAAACTTCCTCACGGATATGCCTAGAGGTTTGTCTTCTAGGTTATTTTAGGTCCTGCCAAGTAATATAACCCTCTATCTATCATCATTCTATTTATCCATTCATTTATGATCTATCTCTTATGTACTTATCTGGGTTATAGAGTGTTTGGGGATACACATGAAAAGACATTGACTATTACACTCTATTTGTGTCTGCTTCTGTTTTCATCAGCATCTTCAGAAGGGTATATCTTTACTCATCAGCTACATTAGGTACATAAATCATTACTAATTAATAGCTTTGTTAATTGAGCACATTAGACAGACAGAATAATGAAGGAGGAAGGCTCTGGGCTGTGGAGACTGGCTAGTCAGATCCATTCTCAACAGTACCAGATTCATGGTATGACACTGTGCAATCACTTCTCTGTGCTTGTCTGTAAAATACTGTTGGTTGTCCATCATAATGTAAGCACCAAGTGAGAAAATAGATTAAGCGATACACTCCCTGAAGCATGTCAGCCTTTGGTAGAGAGTATGTTTTAAGTAGTATGTGTATGCCCATATGCACTTTGCATGCAGAGGACCAACAGTCAACCGCTGGTGTCACTTTTTAGGAAGTGCTGTCCATATTGTTTTTTGAGACAGGGTTTCTCCCTGGCCTGGCATGGAACTTGCTAATAGGCTAGACTGGCTGGCCAGAAGCCCAGGGATCTTCCTGTATCCACACTCAGTGCTGGGATTACAAGAACCTGCTACCATACCTGGCTTTTTAAATGTCGATTCTGGGTCTTAGACTCAGTTCCCCATGCTCTCAAGGCAATCACTTTGCTGACTGAGCTATGCCTCTAGGTTTGTTAGGGCTACTATAACTCCATTATGGACACAGTAAATCCATGGTCTTGGGAACATTTTATATTTTGAGTCCCTCTGTAGCTAGGGCTTCTCTACCTTGATCTGCCCAGGTTGCTGCCAATTCCAGTGTCACAATTATCCCATGTCCAGGTTATCAAGCTTCCAGATCACTAGATAAAAGGTAAAATCATAACTGTGAAAAGAAACTACTCCAAGAATGTAAAATAAATTACCATTATATAAGAGTTGATTCTTAGGATTTTGTGGATGTGAATATAGGGAAAAGTAATAGAACTTTTAGAAAAAGAAAACCCCTGTCTCTTGGCTGAGTGTGTATGGTTTTTGTATTAACAACAGGACCATCGTACTTTAGACAGATATAATACGTTTGGGACACTTTCATCTCTTTCAAAGTGAAGCACAACAGGGGCAGGGAAACCGAGGAGGGGACAGTCTTGCTTGTCTGATAGAAACTGCACATAACAGGAGCTGCAGAGGCACTTTCGCTTGATGACCTACAGGAGAGCAAAGAGCAAGAACACCTGGTGTTCTGGAGGCCAAACTTTTCGCAAGGCTACTTCTAACAACATTTTGGATAATGGTTTTCCTGAGAATCACAGGTACAGGAGCACAGGATGTAAAAATAACACCAGGACCCTCACTGTGTACATTTTGATCACTAATGAATCCAGGGCTCCTGCTACCCAATTGATGAAGGTGGCCATCTTTGAGCATCTGTGCTTGTAAGAACAGAGAGTCGTAAAACGAACCAGCTATCATTGGTTGAGGATATCCTTTAAATGTCTTATTTTGAAGAAGAAAAAACCTGGGCAATGCTCTTTTCGGCATGCCACAGGGTGAGACTAAGTCATAGGGTGAGCACAGAAATTTGGCCATAGCTTCATCACTTATCATTCACACTATTTTAATTCAGTTGAAGAATAAAATGCTTAAAAATGTGTGTGAGAAGACTGTAGAACTGTGAGAGATAAGAACTGAATGTTAACATAATCCATTTACTCTGTTATTCTTTGACTCCATAAGCAAATATCCCCATGTAAAATATTTCATGCAAAGTGGTCAATAATTCCTCAGGCATTTTATTACATCGTGAGGATACAGCTCAAAACAGAAGTCTTATTGCTTTGGAAATTCTCTTCAGATTTAGACCATACACTTGCAAGTCAACCTATCTATGCATTTTTTCTATAAAAGCTATTTCTTTTTAATGGATTCTCTTAAATGCATCATCACCGATTCCCCACCTTGCTCCTTTATTTGTTTCAAGTTGACTCTGGTAGCCAAATCATCCTTCAAATGTGTGATTCAACTTCATTAAAAAATGCTTAAGAGAAAATCCTTTACATAGAAGCAAGCCTCAAACGTAGCTCAACAAAACATCCACAACAATATCAACAGCTTAGGAATAAGTATATAACATACATGAAGTAAATAGATTATACAATTATAATATATAGTATAACTTGCCAAAGTGATGATTTGGAGAAAGTGAGTTTAATTGCTGACAGACTGGTGGGTGACTTCTGGTGGGTACTCCACCAAGCAGGGGATCCAAGCAGATGCTAAGACTCATAGCCAAACTTTGGGCAGAGTACAGGGAGTCAAAGGAAAGAGTGGGAGAATAGGAGAACCTAGAAGGTACAGGAGCTCCTTAAGAAGACCAACAGGACCAACAAATCTGAGCCCAGGGTCCCTAAAAAGACTGATGCAGCAACCAAGGACTATGCATGGAGAGGACCAGGACTCTCTGCTCAGATGTAGCCAATAAGCAACTCATTTTCTTTGTGGATTTTCCTAGTAAGGGTAGCATGGGCTGTCTGTGTCATGGACTGTGTTCCTAGCTCTTTGATCACTTTTCCCTGGTGGTGAGGGCATTGGCAGGACAGAGAGGAAGAGGCTGCAAGGAGTCCTAATGAGACTTGATAGGCTGGGGTCAGAAGGTAGGGGAGTAGGGCTCCCCATTTCTGAGAAATACAGGC
>JAQQSO010004952.1:0-12391 GCA_028658305.1 Pachyuromys duprasi | reverse complement strand
AGAGAGAGGAAGAGGAAGAAGAAAGGGAAAGGAAGAGGGAGAGAAAAGGTGAAGGAGAGAGAAAGAAGGCAGGGAGGACACACATCAAGCCTTTGTATCAGTTCAACATCTCAAATGCTAAGTTCATGATTTAATTTTTAAAACAGTTTGCTGAGTTCTAAATGACCCCTTCCTATGCTTAGGCTCTTTTGCCTCTCTCCAAAACAGACCATATTTTTCCCCCCTGTTCTAACCCTTTGGGCTTATTTCCTTTGAAACAGAACAGTGGTATCTCTTTGTCATGTTTATTCAATTGTGTAAATATTTATTAGATTCTGATTACTTTAGAAGCTTGTACCCAAAGCCTAGAATTCCCTAGATGTTCCATGCTGTCCCCTTACTTTCCTGGGGAGGACATGCACTTTGGGGGACGCCCCTGACCTCTTTCTTTGTATGTGAGCTCCTGTTCTAGTTTCTTATCTCCAGTTAAGCGTCATTCATCTGCTGTCCCACAGGTTGTGCATCTGTAATCTGATTATTTATTATGTAGCACACTCATGTCACATTTCTCATTTCTCAGATCTGTTATAAGATTGGATACACTTTTTTGTTTGTTTGTTTGTTTGTTCCTGAATAACATTGCTTAAGAAAACAGCAACTTGCAGTGAAGATTTGTTGGTTGAATGAATAAGTGAGTAAGTGGTGACATGGAGTTTAGATTTAGACGGAGAAGGGTGACCTTTGGCTGAGGAGGGTGACTGTTTTTTATGAGTCATTTTCCTTCCCATTTGACTAATGTGGCATCTCTCAAGAAGCAAGAACAATTATTTTCTGCTTTCCCATAAAATTCTATCTTTTCAGATAACATAAATATTCTCTGATGTCAATCAGAAAAGTGGCACCTGAATGCAGAGGATTGACAGAATAGCTCGAGTGCACATAAGTCTGAGACACTCATTAAAAATACAAGTGAATCATGATATGCACAAACTCAGTTCCAGTCATTTCTTTTGCACTGAAGAATGTTGTAGGGAAAATATTTGTTAAGTTTATAAATTATTCATAATTGAATTTGCTGAAGTGCTCAGCACTGATATTTTCAAAACGTGACTCAGTTTATGGAGGTATCAATATTGTGTCAACCTTTCAATTATTTATTTGTTAAATAAATTCAGCATACTGGAACTGGAGGCATGACCTTGACATTTCAGTGACCAACAAAGAACCAGAAATCAAAGAAAGAAAAATGTAAATTACAGTAAATAAAGAAGACAACATTAAGAGAAGGAAGGCAGACTATCAGGCTGCTAGCTCACACTGTGCAAGTGTGAGGACTTCAGTTTGATTCTCGGAACCTATGCAAAACATCCTGGCACAATTGTAATTCTAACCATGGGGGAGTGGAGACACTAACTTAGCTAGGACTTGCTGTCCTGTCAACCTGGTTGACTTAGCAAGCTCTAGGCTCAGTGAGAAACCATGTCTGAAAATGTTAGATGGAGAGTTATTTTTTTAGTTGTTTTTATTATTTTACTTTACATTCTGGTGGCAGCTCCTCCCTCCTCTCTTCTCAGACATGCCTTCCCACTGTCTTCCTCCTTTCCCCTCCACTTCTCTTCAAAAAAGGGGACCCCTCCCTTGTATCAACTCACCCTGGAACATCCAGTTCCATAAGGACTAAGCACATCCTGCATCAACTTTCACTGAGGCAAGACAAAAGCGTCCAGCTAAGGGAAAGTGATACAACAGCAGGCAACAGAGTCCTCTATTGTCAGAGATATCCTCTGCTCCACTTGCTAGGGAACCCACTCGAAGACCAAGCTGCCCATCAGTTACATATGTCTCAGGGGTCTAGGCCCAGTCCATGCATGCTCTTCGATTGGTGCTTCAGTCTCTGTAAGCCCCAAGGGGCCTAGCATAGTTAACTCTATTGGTCTTCTTGTGGAGAATTTTGTCCTCTCTGAATCCTTCTGTCCGTAACCCCACTCTCCCACAAGACTCCGGGAGCTATGCCTAACATGTGGCTGTTGGTCTCAGCATCTGTTTCGATAGATGAAGAGTTATTGAGTAAGAAATCCAATGTCAGTGTCTTGCTTCTACATGCATGTGTAAGAGAACACACTCACACATGCACATGTGCACCTATCTCCACATGTGTGTGTGCACATACTTACACATGCAGAAGAGAAGAAAGAAGACAAATAAAGGAGATTGTTAGAAGTTTCATCAAGATTTTAAAGGTGAAGATAGCACATGCATTACCGTTACTATCGATTACTCACATGGAATGAGGTTTCTGTTGAGATTAGATATACAATCATACCTGGCATGGAGATGAGTAGAGGTAACAAGGACAACTGTGCTGTAAACCATACTTTCTTGTTGCTCTTATTTTCTACTTTGCCTCTTGGTACATCTGCTGGAGATGTACAAGATGCTAATTGTTTAACAAGGGGACAAAGTTCAGGTTGTCAAGGATCAAAATGAGCTGGGTCTGTAATTACCGCTGGAGGTTCTTGGCGACTTTCAGTCATACTCACTCCTGTGTCACCTTCGCAATGGTCTCATCCTGTAATCTGCATCAGCAGTTTTATTCCTCTCTAGGACTTCCCTTAAGCTTACAGATGGTCTAAATATTACCTATACTCTTTTGGCCACATTCCCATATTCATTTCTCTTCTTTTTAGTACATACATTTATGACTTATCTAGATGCATTCATAATTTCTACTTCCTCAACTTGTATTTTTGTCAACCAGAATCTCAGATTCATCATAAAACAACTTTTGTTAAACAAACAAATAGTCAAATCTCGATGAAAGGTCATTTTCAGTTCACAGGTGCCCTTATCCTATAGTCTTCTCTATTCTAAGGCCTTGTTTTTTTATCTGACCAGCTGATTCTTCTCGGTCTGTCATTTTCCTACATTTTCTATGTGCACAGGGTTCTATCTTTGCCTCATTCCACTTCCTAAATCTTACACACCAACATCTTTTTGTTTTTGAGCTGAAAACTTTACCTTTTTGTCTTTTTTGAGCTCTTGTTAGCTTTTTGAAACTCAGCAAGTCCACAAATGGTTCAGACAAAAACTAATAAATTAGCTTTATGTTTCCCTTTCATCACAGTATTCCATAATTCAACAGTAAGTTCCAATCACTCCAAAATACATCTTGTTTAATCCCCATCTCAGTTCTTCTAGAATAAGCCTTTGTCATCTGTCAGTTGGACTAAAATGCGACAGACTAGTCATTCTGCCTTTACCACGGCCCAACCACCACTCTGTTAAATACACAGACAACAAGTAGATTAATATTTTTTCAAGTTTTGGACTGGAGATGGAAATCAGTGATAGAGTGCTTTCCTTGCATACACGAGGTCCTGAGTTTGCTTCCCAAACACAACAGAATACAACACAACACAACACACCCACCCACCCACCCATACATACACACACACACACATACACACATACACAAAAGCACACACACACACACTCACAAACACAAATTTACATTATTTTTCTTTCTAAAACTTTGTCTACAGTTACCTGGTCATGCCCAGAGCCCTAACATTACTCATTCCACCCCTGTTAGCTGAAAGCCATGGTACTCAAGCTTCCTTAGTCTTAAGTGCTTTTTGATTAATATTTCTTCCTCTTGGGACACTTTTCTTTTTGATGGCTTCATGGATGATGTTCTAAAATTTCAGAGCTATCCATCCTAATGTGAGCAACCTCCCTCTGGACCCCTCACCATCAGATCCAATATTTTCTTAATATGTGTAATTTTACCTCCCTCAGAACACTGGCCATTAACTGAAGTTATATATATTTTTGCTAAATGATTTATTGCTACTAAAACATAAGATCCTAGAGGTTACAAACAGTTGATTCTTATATCTCCTCAGGTCTTGGGACAATGCCTTATAGCATTTGGTGGGTGACTCAGGATGCCTTTGTAACATACGTTGACACTTATCTTTTCCTGCAAACTTCACAAACATGCCTAAATCAGGAAAAAGCATTTCTTAGAGAAGATCCCAGTACAGTTGAATTTGCTGTTACTATCACTTGGGGTAATTATTGTTGGTCAGCCTATAGAGGTCTGGTTATCCACCTCTGCTTGGTGTCGCCCACGCCTCCACTCGCATACTTCGAATTTCTTCATCTTACACTGCATCTCTATCTAGGTCTTTAACCTCTCTGTCTAAACATTTACCTCCTTCATGACTCTATTTCTATCTTTGTCTCTTGTTAAAACAAAAGGCAAAGGTCTTCTTTAAATGAGCATAGTAATGGCAAGCAACTGTATTTACTGAATATTAGAAACTATTAGCATTATATGCAACAGCTTGCTGCTGTGGGTAATGTCATAAAAATATGAGACATTTTAGTGATTATTATTTTTGGAAAAAACCTCATTATGACACAGCTGTTTGCTGCAAATTAGATCTCCTGTGGATCCAGTCATGTTTCCTATAATGTTCTCGTGCTGAGTTTTAGAGCAGAATGGGGTTAGTCCTTCCATATCTTAATGCCATGTTATACAGAGATAAAACTTAATCCTCTGGTATTTGAGATCACATTCACTTCCAGAGTAACTCATGTTTCTAAGTGATATATTTTAGATTTGTTGAAAGCCTATTATATGTCAGGCATTGTAATATGTACTATATTAAAATGCAAGCAGAAGTCAGCAAAAATGACACATCCGCTAACTTTAGAAAGTCAACAGGGAAGCACACATTAATTGGATAGTATTAAAACATGAGCTAAAGTATATTAGATGGATTTATGGTATCTCAAGCTCTGGTTCAAATTCTTTACATAGTTCCATTTCACAGCAAAAGCAGCTAAGGCCATATAATTGTGAGGCAATAAATATGAGATTGAATTCTGGCTCTAGCGGCCATGCTTCTAATCACTGTATTTTGCAAATCTTCATTAAAAAATAAAAGGCAAGAACATTTCAAGTAAACTTATCACCATAAATTCTGTGGTTCTACAGTAATAATCGTAAACAGTACATATTCCAGAGTCTGGAAAACCAGGGGAGCATTCCTTAGGTGCTACAGCTGGGGATGATTCAGTCATTCCAGTTTCATTTCCTTAGCTTTATCCTGCCCAACCTCAGATTGCTTAAACCCTCTTTGCAAAACTATGGAGAGATTCCTCATTGAGAAATTGGTAATTAATGGATATTTCTGACCTTTCCAGTACCTGTGATATAATCAGGCTTTACTGTTGCTCAAGTGAATGTGAAGTCAGAACAAATGACTATGCATTATATGCATGTGAACAACTATGTGGGTGGCCATGGTCTGCCTTCAGGATAAATGTGAATTTCTGACACCTACAATAGTAATTATAAGTTGTGAACAATAATAACCTTGATTACTTCCTGACCTGTTCTAAACCCTTGTAGACAAAGCCACCATTTGGAAAATATTAAAATTGTTTAAGGACATCATAATCAGATTATGCAATCAGGGCACTGGAAACTGTGACATGATTACATTAAACCAGTGACACTTATGTAATAAACCATTCCAGGGAAATCATGTGTCTCCACTTAAACTTCCTCACTGTGTATGTGGCCTTGCATGTGCTAACAGAGATGGCCACCACTTGTCCTTTCAAAGTTACAGCTCATTTCATTTCCAGAGGGGACAAGACGCTTCAATTTGTACTTCAGACATGGATTTCATTCTCCATCCTAGTACTTGTCTAAAAATGTAGAATGTCATACATAATGGGGGCAAGGGGAAGAGAGACAGGGCAAGAGGGTGTGAGGGGAGGAAAGAAGGGGAGCAAAAAGGAAGGGAGGGAATGTGTTGCCAAATGACCAAGTTGTATGACCTCCCAAGCCCAAGTAGATTGATGTCTTCTCTCCTCTCACTTGCAGATGACGCTCACAGATGTCAGAGAACAAATCACAGACTTGTAATGAGGTGGTGAGGTGAAAGCATCAAATGAGAAGCAAGAAACATCCCAAAAGCAATTATTCAACAGCAGCTAAGATTTGCAAAAGATGCCAGTGTCTCTCAGGAGAGTAAACAATCGTGAAGCCGAAATGTCAGCTGTGGAAATATCAGGTAAAAGACTCTGCAAAATTTCCCAGCAGTGTATTTTGTCTTTTGGAGGACGACATTACACACAATAGTCCATAAGTAGCCCCAGGCTTGTAGCTACATCAGCAGAAATGCCCTTGCTTCCTTGTCCATGGTAATTGTGTAATGAACCAAATTGGAGGCACAATGGCCATCTTAATTTATTGTCACCAATTGCTATGTATGTCTGATAAGGCTAAATGGTGGAATTAAAAAGCAGTTTTCTTTACCAATATCAGACTGCTCCTTTGTCCGTGTGTGTGTTTGCTTTATTGTCCTTATCCTGACTATCTTTGGCTTATGAAGAGAACATTTTATTGACCTAATGATCCTGTCTTTCTGTGCCTTTTGAAATGTTTTCAAGAGACACCTCCTCAGAAGTAAGAAATGGGCACAGATGGGAATCATGTTATTTTAAAAAGTATGTTAAATAGATTTGTCTGTATTTTAAGTGAGCTTTTTGTTTTGGGTTAGCTTTTTACAGTTGTTCTTCGAAATGACAGACAGTTCTAACTATGTGTTTGTGCCTAGAATTTTGAGAAAGCATCAATACCAACCAAGGAGACATATAACTCATTCTTAGAATTTAGGATTTGTGGGTAGTAAAGTTTTGCTTCATGGAATATAGTTTCCTTTCATCTCTATGGGGGATTGGTTCCAGACCACATGTTGGCACCAAAATCTTTTCATGGGTTCCCAATCCCCTTATATAAAATGGTATAGTATTTGCTTGTAGCCAGATAGCATCTTTCTGTATCCTTTAAGGCATGTCTTAATTACTTACAATGCCTAGTTCATGTAAATGCTTTGGATACTCTATAGTAGTATTAAGGGAATAAGGATTTTAAAAGCTTCTATGTGAGCTGTACAGACAACGATTTTTTTCTAAATTCCTTTTGGTCTCCATTTGGCTGAGTTCACAGATGCAGAAACACAGATATAAAGGACAACAGCAATCCCTATTGGAGGCCTCTGCAGAAAAGCCTTGTTCTGTAATGCTTCAGTTTCTTGTTTCTCCTGGGGAGGGGAATAGAAAGGAGCATGAAGTCAAGTCACTCACAGGTATTTGCCATGATTATCTCCTATTCATCTTGTTGACTATTAGTTGAGGAGAAAGTTAGTTTCAAGAGGTCAAGGTTACAGGGGGCAGTTTATAGAGATAGCAAATGTGCATGAGGCAAATGAAAGGAGCAGAAGTATGCTGCCACTTGGTGGGAATGTGTGGAGTGAGTTAGTTGAGAATGAAGTAGTTTTTTTTCAATAAAATTAATTGACTAATTAATATTTATTACAATTTATTCACTTTGTATCCCATCTGCAGCCCCCTCTCTCATTTCCTCCCAGTTTCACCCTCCCTCCCTCTTCTCCCCCTATGTCTTTCCTCTAGTCCACTGACAGAGGAGGACCTCCTCCCTTTCTAACTGACCCTAGCCCATCAAGTCTCATCAGGACTGGCTGCATCAACTTCCTCTGTGGCCTGGCAAGGCTGCATCCCCCAGGTAGAATTGATTAAAGAGCTTGCCACTGAATTCACGTCAGAGACAGTCTCTGATCCCCTTACTAGAAACCCACTTGGAAACTAAGCAGCCTATGGGCTACATCTGAGCAGGGGGTCTAGATCCTTTCTATGCAAGGTCCTTGGTTGTAGATTCAGTCTCTGCAGGCCCCCCTGGGCCCCGGTATTTTTTTGGCTTTGTTGTTCTCATTGTGGAGTTCCTTTCCCCTCCAGGTCTTTCTATCTCCCTCTTCTATAAGGATTCAGGCACTCTGCCCTAAGTTTTGCTATGAGTCTCAGTATTTCCTTCGAAACCCTGGTGGGTAGAGTCTTTCAGAGGCCTCCTATGGAAGGCTCCTGTCCTGTTCCCTGTCTTCTCCTACTTCTGATATCTTTCCTGTTTGCCCTTCTGAATGAGGTTTCAGCTTCTTCCCTAGGGTCCTCCTTGTTGTTTAGCTTACTTAGGACTATAGATTTTAGTATGTTTATCTTATATTATTTGACTAAGATCCACTTATAAGTGAGTATATACCATGTGTGTCTTTCTGCTTCTGGGTAACCTCACTCAGAATGATCTTTTCTAGTTCCATCCATTTGTCTGCAAATTTCAGTTTTAAAGATCTAATGGACCACTGATTAAAGTATTTCAGTTTAAGACTCAAAGAGCAAATTATGTTTTATGGTTTTCAAAGATTCAAAATTATTTATTCTTGGCATTGTGTTTTTTAATGTTGGGGAGTATGGTTTCATATAATTTTTTATTGTTTCTTTTGAGATTATAATATAATTATATCACAAGATGATGCTGTTTGTAATAGTCTTGTAAATAAAGCCAATTAAAATCCATTTTCTTCCAATGGCTCTAAGAGCATTTGGTGGCATGTTGAGCCTCAGTGGGAATGGGAAGCTCTGTAAAGAAACAGAGACGGGGTGTTGTGATCTAAGCCTCCACAAAGATGTTAATGAGTCTTAGAAAATGTGTGTGTGTGTGTGTGTGTGTGTGTGTGTTATCTGCCAGGATAAGAGTCTCTCTATATTATAGGTAATAATGAACATTTTTGCTTAGATATCTAGAATTTCATTCATCATGCCCCCGAGTAGAGGAACAGAACAGTGATTTATTTCATGCTTTCCTACGGTGAACCTGACACTTTTTTTTACCAGAAGAATGAGCATCTAGCCCTCACATTATGAGGTCCATACTAACATCTCCCGGATGTTTATTAAAAGTCCTCAGAGTAACTTTGCAGACTCCCATATAAAAATTTGTAGTAAACCTCTGATATATGACTATGTCATAGAACACATTTTATGAATCTCACATAATGGTAGAAGGCTCAAGATTGAATTTTTAACTGTTGCAAATGTTTTTAAAAAACCTTTACAAAGAATTGAAATTGCTCATAATACACAGGCAATTTTAGATGCTCCCATGACCCTTGGCAATGGACTTTCCCTGTTAGCAGCATGCTTACATTTTCCTAGTCATAACCTAGATTCCCATTCCTTATATTTTTCTCCTTTAAATTGATTTTTTTTCTCTCGGAAGATACATTGCTTAACATTTCCAGAGTCTGAGCCCTAGTAAGGTAAGCTAAAAGTAAATATGTTAATATATCTTAAAGGTCAAATAGGTCTCGGGACCTCAAAGCATCTTTTTTAGTAAGAAATGAGATGAATTACTTATACATTTCACATTTTAAGACACTGTGAAGGATAAACCATTTATTAAAACAGTGCAGCTTTGCCATATGAGATCTCTGCTAGAATATTTTTTGTCTTTGAGGTAGAAAAGTATCATGGTCAAAGTCAGAGGACTCTTGAGTTCTGAGATTGGCATTGTCACCACAAATGCTTTCTATGGTCTCTGAAAGAAAATCTCAGAATCTGTGGTGATTTGGAGGAGAGAGGAATGGACTTGAAGTAAAAAAAAAAAAGTTCCTTTTAATTCTTATGGAAGAAATAAGCTACTGCAGGCTAAATTGCCCCATAACAAGTTTGGGAGAGAATGGTGGATTGAATATGGTTTGCTTCCATTAGCACACATTTTGAGTCTTGGGCTCTGGTGAGGCAGTGTATGGAGGTAAGACCTAGTAGAAGGTGTTTCATTTCGGAGGTAGAGCCTTAATGAATGGATGAATGCCGTTCCCACTGCAAGGGAATGGGAATGTTGCTCCCACCAACTGTGTTACTGTCCACAAAAATAGGCTGTGAAAAAGCAAGACTGCCAGAGATAGCCCCTGTTCCCATTACTAGGGTACCACTTGGAGACTGAGCTGTCCATGCGCTACATCTGTGCAGGGGTTCTAGGCCTTCCCCATGCATGATTCTTGGTTGGAGTATCATTCTCAGAAAAGACCCCTGTGCCCAGATGTTTTGGCTCTGTTGGTCTTGTGGAGCTCCTGTCCCCTACAGGCCTTTCTATTTCCCCCTTCCATAAGATTCCCTGCACTCTGCCCAGTGTTTGGCTATGAGTCTCAGGATCTGGTTCGATAGTGGCTGGCTCTTTGATCACCTCCCCATTGGGGGAAGGCAGCCTTACCAGGCCACAGAGTAAGACAGTGCAGCCAGTCCTGATGAGACCTGATAGGCTGAGGTCAGATGGAAAGGGAAGAGAACCTTCCCTGTAAGTGCACTGGGGAGAGGCATAGGAGGAGAAGAGGGAGGGAGGGCAGGATTGGGAGGAGACAAGGGAGCAGGCTACAGCTGGGATACAAAATGAATAGATTGTAATAAATTTAAAAAGTTTTAAGAAATAAAATAATAAAGTATTCATAAGATAACAAAAAGCAAGACTGTCTCTCAAGTCTGTCTCTTCTGTACATTTTTTGATCACTTCTTTGCCTCATTCTGTGAACCATCACAGCACAAGACCTAGTGAGAAGTTAAGCATCCGTGTCTGCCTGATTTTGGATTTTCCAAGCTCCCAAAGCTATCAGGTAAAACAAATGTTGTTTCCTGTGTAAATGACTCAGGTTTGAATGTTCTGTTACTGCAACAGAAAATGGACTAAGAGAGGAGGTGATATCTTTTAACTATAGCTGTTGTGTTATGACATGTGATATTTTGTGACTAATGGCACTTTAGAAACAGGAAAGTCTACATTATTATTCATGTCCACAGGACCCTCAGGAAGTAAAATGCTATCTTAACTTCTCATTGCATTGTTATGTTACTTATGGAAGAATCTGTTAGGGAATATAGAAAGTGCATTTTATGATCTATCAACAGAGTAGCATAGTAGGCCTTTCAACAAGTATAATTTAGACACCTCCAACACAAACCTACTCTACATACAATTGATCTCCTTCTTGTTTTCTAAATTGGTTTTCATAAAAATCCTTGGTTTTGGAGAAGGCTAAATCACTCCCAGTAATTTGAGTCTAAAAGAAGAGAATATAAAAGGAGATTAAGTTTAAAATACTGGCAGTGTCAGCCCAGGCTTTACGAACCAGACAGGTATTTATTTGTAAGGTTAAATGATAAATGCAGAGGCAAATAGAAAACATGGAGCTAAGAAAAATAATTCTTTATACCTCCAAGTAAAACAAAAACTTGAATGGCAGACAATAAAAATTTTGTATTCTAATAATTTTTTCTCTCCTCCAAATTTTATTATCAGGTCTCAAGCATAAGTATGAATTAACTCCAAACACTGTTTGCTGATGCAGGGAAAAGGCCAACCATATGTAAATCTTGGTCATTGTTTGCAGACATAAAAGGATATATTAGGGTTTGGCAAATAATTGATATCCAAAGTCTATATCAAAAGCAATTTTCTCTTCTTGGCAGAGATCTCAACTTGTCTAGAGATCTGTAGTAAGATCATGTTTTCCAGTTCTTACTCTGCCTTACAGTTTCATGTTATAGCTCAGGGATGTCTATTTATACCAAAGTTGTATAGTCATATGGCCGCTTTACTATTGAGGGGACTACAGAAGGGAGGCAGTCTCTAAAAATTTTAGTCTCTAAAAATCTTAGATTTTAGTTGAACTGGAAACTGCATGATTTCAGCTTCTCTAAGTAGTTATGTATAGGTTTTAATGTGCTAAATCCAATGTTGTGAAATAATCATTTTATTGAGCATAAATCCAAATCAAATCATTTTAAGCAAAGAAGGATCAATTATATATAAGTACATTTTTGTGTCAAAAGAAACTGTAGTGTCAGCACCACTCACTGTGGGACAGAGATGAGAAGAGATATTACTGCAAAACTTGAGCTCATTTCCATGGGTGTACCTCTCATGATTTCCATTTGTTTGTTTGTTTGTTTATTTATTTTAATTTATTAACTTTGTATCCTGGTTGTAGCCCCCCCTCCATCATCTCCTCCCAGTCCCACTATCCCTTCCTCTTCTTCCCCTATGCCCCTCCCTGATCGGAGGGGTCCACTGATCAGAGAGGTCCTCCCCCCTTCCATCTGACCCTAGCCTATCAGGTCTCATCAGGACTGGCTTCATTGTCTTCCTCTGTGGCCTGGTAAGGCTGCTCCTCCTTTCATGGTGAGGTGATCAAAGAGCCAGCCACTGAGTTCATGTCAGAGACAGTCCCTGTTCCCCTTACTAGAGAACCTACTTGGAGACTAAGCTGCCATGGGCTACATCTGTGCAGAGGTTCTAGGTTGTCTCCATGCATGGTCCATGTTTCTGTATCAATCTCAGAAAAGATCTCTGGGCCCAGATTTCTTGGGTTAACACTTCTTTTTTTTTTTAATGGTTCAAAATAAGATTTTATTTTTTTATTATTTTTTTATTTTTTTATTTTTCTTTTTTTAAATTTATTTATTTATTTATTTATTTTTCATTTTT
>JAQQSO010004951.1:0-12392 GCA_028658305.1 Pachyuromys duprasi | reverse complement strand
GTGGGTGGGCTGGGCATGGGATGCAAAGTACCTAACCTGTGATTGATAACAAAAAATAAAAAAATTAAAAAAAAAAAACACCTAGTGTCTTAGTTAAGATTACTATTACTATATTGACCTACCATGACCAAAAGCAACTTGGGGAGGAAAAGTTTTATTTGGTTAACATTTCCACATTGTAGTACATCATTGAAGAAAGTCAGGATAGGAACTCAAGCCAGGCTGGAACCTGGATGCAGGAATTGAAGGAGAGGCCATGGGCAGGTACTACTTACTGGCTTGCTCCCCCTGGCTTGCTCAGCATGCTTTCTTAGAGAACCCAGGACCACCAGCCTAAGGATGGCTCCACCCACAACGGGCTGGACCCTCCCATTAAGAAAATGCTTTAAGCTGGATATCATGGAGGCATTTTCTCAGTTGAGGTTCCCCCCTTTTGGATAATTCTAACTTGTATCAAGCTGACATAGAACCAGCCAAGGCACCAAGTTAGAACAAAAAGTTACAGGAAAAACAAATAAGCAAAAAAAAATATTCACAAAACAAAGATGAAGAATGACAACAGCTTTATACACTAAATATTTTTTTACATTGAAATTACAGAAAAAAATCTAGTAAAACAGATACAAATAGAAATTGTGGAGCATAAAAGTAAAATAAAGTAAGGATTTTTGTCAGAGGAATTCAGCAGCATGTTTGAAGAGGTAAGAGGAAAGTCCAGGGACCCTAAAGATAGAGTGCTGGTGATCTCTTCTGAGGAATGCAGAGAAAAGAAAGGAATGGACTGTGAGGTTTGTGGGACACCGTCAGATGTGTGTGAGAGAGAAGGGGCAGGATGGAGAATAGCAGAGTAGAAGTAGAGAAAGGGACAGAATAATATTCTCACAAAGAACACCTGCTAGCTGACTTATGTAGACGTGTAAATAAGTAGTCCATGGTGCTCTACTAGAATGACCTCTGACCTGAACTGACCTGACCCCATACTATTAAAAAGACACAAGATCCTGAAAAGCATGGATGAGACCCTGCCATCCAAGGAAAAGCAATTGTCCCTGAGATTCGACTCACCCAAACAAAACAGCAGAAGCCAGCAGGAGTGGGGTGTGACATTAAAGGAACGATTCAACTATGATTTACTCCTACCAGTGAGTCTCACACTGGTAGGTATTTTTTAAAGGCAGATTTGTTTATTTGTTTGTTTGTTTGTTTTCCTCATTAGTAGCTTGAATGTTTTAATTCACTTTCTTCATATCTGCAGGTTTCTTGATATTTTTGTAATATTTTGTAAAATTTTCTCATATGAGATGCATTTCTTTCAAAAGTCTCCTGTTGTCCTTGATTTATTGTAATGTTGTCCTTGATTTATTTATTATTTATTTATTGCAACACAATTCATCATTGTGTTGAGTATGTGAATATCTGGGAGCTGTTTTTCTTTCCCCAGACACAGTCATTTTCTCCTTGGTCAGGATTTCTGCCCCTTTCTCTCTCTTCTGTTAGAAGTCCTGGAATGGGCCTGTTTAGGTTGTTAGTCTCTTCCTGGTTTAACTTTGGTAGTTAGGATGAATCAAAAAAATCATCCATTTTTAAAATTTTTTCCAGTTTAATAGAGTATAGGTTTTTTAAAAAAGTATTCTCTTATAATATTTTCAATTTTAGCATCTATTGTAACATTTCTCTGTTCATTTGGGATTCTATTAATTTGATTACTCTTTTTCTTTCTTTTGATTAGCTGGGCCAAAGGTTGGTCAATTTTCCTTGTCTTCTCAAAGTCCCTGATCATAGATTCATTAATTTTCTGTTTTTTTTTCTTTGTTTCTACTTCATTAATTTTTGCTTTAATTACTATTATTAGATGCTGTCTACCAAGTTTGGGTTTGGCTTCTTTTGGGTTTTTTCATACAACAGAAGGAAAATCAAGGCTGGCACTGAAAAGTTATCCAGATTTTCAAGGTCCCAGACCTTAAAATAGAATAACTACCACCACTTTGCTAGGCAAGCATGATTTCTTATTATATTCTCATTTTTATCTGTATGTCTAAATTAAGTATAGTTACCACCCTACATTAAAAAAGACAAACAAACAAACAAATAAAACACCCGTATCTTTGAAGCAAATGGACTACCACGAAAAGCCACATCTGTAACAATGCAGAGATCAACAGACAAGAAGAAACATCTACATCACAGCTGCAGCATCTGTGGCTCCAGATGCAGCAAGGAAGGGGGAGGGTATGAAAAGACCAGAATACCAGGAAGTCTTTGTGAAACACTTTCTTCTAAGAATTACTGCAAAACAAGACCAAAACAATGACAATATCAATGGACATGTTAATGTGGAAGGTGGAGATTTTCATGAGTTCCTACCGCTGGAGAAACACCTACAGGAATCTAATGACTTTTGCTGAAGGAGAATTAGCTTCCCGCAGGGATGAGCCCTCTTATTAGTTGTCTAATGCAGAGTAGTTAGATCTGGAACCATACACACACACATGCACACACACACATCAAAAATGTACTCAACAGGCTCTATGTGTGTGTATTTGTGCACACCTTAAATTCCGGCACTCAGGGAGGCAGAGGCAGGCATATCCGCTGTGAGTTTGAGGCAAGCCTGGTCTACAAAGCAAGTCCAGGACAGGCAAGGCTATACAGAGAAACTCTGTCTCAACAAAACAAACAAAACAAAACAAAACCAAGCAAACAGCAAGCAAACAAAACACAGAAATCAAAGAAAAGAGGCTATCAAATTTCAAGCTCATGGGTACTTTAAGGATGGGTGTGGCATTTGTTTCTGCTGCATAGGCACCCAATAGCCATTTGGGTGGAGTTGTAGAGTGACTTAGATTCTAATATCTAGAGTGTTGGCTGGATGGCTCTGATTCTGCAGATTGTCCCACAGTCTGAATGGTCACAGAGCCAGGGACCAAACTGTGTATATGACAAGATACACAGTGTGCCCAGGGTTCAGAGCTGATTAGTTTACATTGGTGCTAGATCTAATGTCTAAAGCATAGACTTATGTAGCTAGCCCTAAAAGACTGTCAGTTGGAGGAAAAGGGCTTATAGAGTGACAATGGCTCCAGTGTACAGATGCTGGGTAGCTCATACAAAGGAAGACACCAGCAACTGAGACGCAGATGTACAAAGCTGCTGGAGAGACAGCTTTCAGATGAAGGGTTTGCACAGATGGGCTGTAGCTTTGAGGTCTGGAACAGTGTGGCATGGGGCATTGCCAGCCGTGTTTCAGGATGGTAGAGTAACAGCTTTGGTGGGGAACAACGTGTAGGTGATACAGTGCCATCTCCCTCTACAGGGGGCCCCTATGGTGCCAATAGCTGCTGGTTACATCAAGGGTAAATGTTAGGGGTAGTTGCTGAAGTTGGTACAGAGCACCATGAGGTCCCTCTTTTCCCTCTTCTCCCTTGCTCTTCCCTCTACTCCCTTTTCTGTTGTGCTGCTTGTATTTTAACTGGACTCCAGAGCCTACTTAGGTTATTTTTGTTTAATGCTTTATATTTTACTGGTTTTTAGGTTTAGTTTTATATCAAAATAGCCATCAAGATATCCGAATGTTACTTTTGGAACCTTCTGTTTCATGCATAATTATGCCGGTCTTTGATTTATACTTTTGAAGTTCTATTACAAAGATGTATGCTTAATTTTGTTAAGTGTTCTTGATTGTTTGATGCTGTTTTCATTTTTAAATGATTAAATTTCTTCCACATAATATCCAAGTCTTTGAAGTTTACATTAATGTACATATAACCACTCCAACGGGCCTTTGAGTAATCTCAGCATCTTGCATGCATGACTTCTCTGGTGTGTGACACAGACTCCCTCCTGTGGTCTTTTGGCACTATTGTACTACTTGGGAAATCCTTGAGCTAACCTGAGGAGAGTTCCTTTACTGGGTGTGTGTTGATTCACTGAGACATTCATAGGAGCAAAGAAAAGTATTATTTAGACAATGCAAGTTTATTGCCTAAATAATAGCAAAATGTATTTAAATCTACTTCTATTTACTTCTAAGAAAAAAGAAAAGAGCCTTAAAATTGTTTGGGTATATAATTTCTTTAATACTGATGCCAAAAAGTACATAAGTTCATCTCAAACCACATGCTCAAATGTTAGTAAAAAATTTTATTCTTTCTTTAGGCTGAATAAACTGTCATTTTTACTAATGCTCAGTCTTTGTTTTCCCTAATTCTAACTTAAAATATTTAAAATAGATAAAGACATCCCTTCTCAGTCATGGAAATAGGATCGTTTCTTTTTCTTCATGAGATATAGCAGGTACAACCCCAGCAAAGAAAACATTACTTTAGAAATACAGCAATATATTGAAAGTTGGCGGCTCTTTAGTGTAGAAAAGGGAAATCCTGTTACTAACTCTAGATTTGATCTCACTAAAGTGAAACTCTTATTTCTGGAGCAAAATCCAGGAAGAAAGATCAAAGAACGTTTTGATAGGGCAGACACTAGCAGCCCTCTAATTTGGGGAGCCTTCTCCTCGTCTGTGACCCCAAGAATCTGCCGGGAACACCTGCTGTGGAGACGTGAAAACACCGGGTTTTTCTGGGAGGCTCATCAGTTAGGGTGGACCCTGAGCAGGGAAGGATGCGCAGACTCTAGACCGCCTCTCTCTAACTGTGGGAATCCGGCCCACTGGCAGCACCTTGTCTTTCTGTGCATCTTTTCACGTTACCTTCCATAATGAATGGACATGTCCTACCCAGGTCATGCTGTCGTGTGATGCTTGGGGAGGACAGGCCAGAGTGCCCAGCTTGGTTCGCAGTGCTCTGTGTACTACAGGATCCATCACCATCAAGGCCACACGGGCTCAGGCTCCCAGTCTATGCTATGGAGCTCTTACTGCTCTCTGATATCAGAAAACAGCCCTGTGGGTCAGGATGGTGTCTGATCTCTGAATCATGACTCCATGAACATGAACTTAAACACCCTTCTCTCCATGTCCCTCTTTTCCATTTAGTCCCTGTCAGCTGGTTACTTGCTCCATCTCCTGATAAAGGATTAACTTTATTTAATCCTGTGTACAGGAAGCTCTTGAATTAAAGGCATGTGTTAGGGCTGAGCCACTCCATAACTAGAAACAGGTTCTTACAGTTCACATTCTCAGGGTTCACAATGGGATCAAAAATCCTGCAACACGGACTATCATAACAGACACTACAACTGAGTTCACAGTGGACACTACAACTGATCATCACAATGGGCACTACAAATGATACCAGTAGACACCACAAATGCTCACCATAGGGACCGTTATGACTTACAATCACAATGTACACTACAACTGACCACTATAGTGATGACTATGACTGACCATCATAGTGGACACTACAACTGACCACCACAGTGACCACTATGACTGGCTGTCACAGTAGATGCTACAATTGACACCAGTAGACACCACAGCTGACTACCATAGTGACTATAACTGACCATCATGGTGGATACTACCACTGATCACCACAATCACCACTAAAACTGACAACTACAGTGACCACTGCAATTGACCATCATGTGGGACAGTACAAGTGATCAACACAGTGGCCACTCTGACTACCGCAGTGGACACCACAATTGATCACCATGCTGAGGACTCTGATAGGCTATCACAGTGGACACAACTGACTACGACAAGGTCTGCTCTAACTGACCACCAACATACACTACAACTGTCCATCTCTGTGACCGCTGCAACAGATCACCACCGTGACCACACAGTGACTACTATGACATCACAGTAGACACCACAACTGACAGCCACAGTGACCAATATGACTGACCATCATGGTGGCTACTACAGCTGACCATCAGTGGATACCACAACTGATGACCCCAGTGAACACCATGGCTGGCCACCTCAGTGGGCAATACAACTGACCACCACACTGCCAATTACGACTGTCCACTGAACATTTGCTACAACTGTTACATAGTTACAACTGTGACTGATCGTCACAGTGGACAGTACAACTGATGACCAGGGACACCACAGTTGACCACCCTTTGGGCCCTATGAATGACCATTAAAGTGAAAACTCCAACTGATCCAACATTGAACAGAAATGCTGAACCTCATAGTAAACACTGGTCACATCAGTGACCACTGTTACTACTATGTCTGACCATTTCATTATTTAACATAACAGAGTATAAGAACAAGAAATGTCCAACTAGAGAAATTAGCATACGTAGAGAGTAAGGCAGTTAAAATGTGTCTGTTTAATAATCACACAAGGCCTTCACGGAACCAGCTTGTTGTTGCTGTTTGTTTGTTTTGGGCTTTCCCCACCCCCCCACCCCGCCCTTGCTGGATGGTATATATCTTAGTTAAAGTTTTATTGCTGTGATGAGAAACCATGATCACAACTCTTATGAAGAAAACATTTAATAGAGAGTGACTTACACCTCAGAGGTTTAGTCCAATACCATCACAACAGAAAACATGGTGGCACACAAGCAGACATGGTGCTAGAGAAGGAGCTTAGAGTTCTGCATCTGGATTGGAAGGTAGCAGGACGAGCAAGTGACATTGGGCCTGGCTGGAGCAACTGAAACATCAAAGCCCCTGGTGGCGTACGTCCTCCAACAACACCAGACCTCCTAGTAGTGTGACGCCCAATGGCCTGTGGGCTGTTTCCGCTCAGACCGCCACAGTATATTTGTTGGACAAAACTGTTAAGGACTGCTGGTAAAATGCATTTGCTATGCTACACTGCTGAACTATTGACTACTAACATGCAGTTGGGGGCAGTCTTGTCTTCAGCTGTACACATGGGTAAACACACCAATCTCCAATGGAGAGTTCCCCGTCAATGGCCACATGGAGGGCCCTGGTTTAACTCCTAGGGGCACTGAATTGATATATGCAGAAGAGACAAAGGGACTGGTAGTGAAGAAGGGAGACTGACCGGGATGGGAGGAGATGAGAGTAGGCAGAATGTATTGTGCACATGTAAGAATTCATCAATAGACAGATGAAATGGAGGTTAAAAAACAAAAAGAAAACAAAAATCCAAAACACTGTTTTGCATGCAAGGAATGAGGTGCCCTTTTCCTAGATTTCTACTCAAACCCTGCCATCTAGTGGCCATCTTGTTGATTACATTAAAAATAACAACCCTTACAAATAATTTTATGCCCTCATTCTATTTCTTACGGATTTATAAAGGTTTTTTTTTTCCCCTCTTAGGTGGATTTACTGGACTGCTGTGTGTGCGCATATATATCTGTCTATCTGATATATGAATTTGGTTTTAATTATGAAGTACCTGGGGGAAATTGAGAATGAAGGATACATATCCAAAAAAGTTAATATCTGTTACATATATGCAATATAAATTATATAGTATATATGTTATATATCCAAAAGTTTAAGAATTTCTTCTAAAGAGACAGAAGATAGTGAGCTACTGGCCCTCACTAGTCATTGACATCTCCTGAAGATATGACCTCTGTCTGCAGAGGTGGCTATGCCAGGCGAGCACCGAAGTTTCAACACTGTCCTAGTTACACTTACCATTGCTGTGATGAACTGCCATAACCAAAAATCAACTTGGAGAGGAAACAGTTTACTTGGATTACACATCCATGTAGCAGTTCATCATCAAAGGAAGTCAGGACTGGAATTCAAGCAGGGCAGGAGCCTGAAGGTAGGAGCTGACGCAGAGGCCGTACAGGGGTACTGCTTACTGGCTTGCTCAGTCTGCTTTCTAGAACACAGAACCCACCAGGCTGGGGATAACACCACCCACAATGGGCTGCACCCTCCCCCGTCAATCAATAATTAAGAAAATGCCTTACAGCCATATCTTATGGAGGCATTCTCTCAATTAATGTCGCCTCCTTTCAGACACCTCCAGTTTGTCTGCCAAGTTGACATAAGACCAGACAGCACAAAGAGCAAACAGAAGAAACTTATTTAAAATGAAGAGTTTGTGGATTGGAACCAAGGAGAAAAAAAGATGCCAGAATACACAATTCACAGCAGCAGAACGTTGATAGGGGCTGAGGTGAAAGAAAGAATGAACACAGAATTTAGTGCCAGCTGTAACTGTTGTCTAAGCAGACAAAAATTCTGAGTCTGCACAATGTTCCAGCTTGGGGAAGCATTCTGTTCCCAGATTTTGGCTGTGGTACAGAGGTGGGGAGTCATTCTGAGTGGTTTCCATCTCAGACAGCAGATTCAGGAACCAAAGGTTCCTGCATCCCCTTGCTGTGGGAACTACCAGCAAAAATCACACATGCTGATCCAGATGCTGGTCGTCAGCCTTGGTCTAGCTTCAGGAAGTGTTTGAGTCTGAGAGGCTGAGAATCTGGGCGTAGTCAAGGGGAGCCATGGTACTCCCCTTCCATCCTACAGGTGCTCTGGGAATATGGCTGCATCTGGAAACTGGGATGGTTTGAATGAAAATGGCCCATGTATGCTCACAGAGAGTGGCACTATTGGGAGGTGGGCTTTGAGATTTCAGATGCGCAGGCCAGACCCAGTGTCATTCTCTCTTCCTGCTGCCTGCCAATCCAGAGGCAGAACTCTGAACTCCTCCTCCAGCACCACATCTGCCTGCATGCTACCATGCTTCACGCCTTGTAGATAACGGACTAAACTTTTGAACTGTAAGGCAGCCCCAGTTTAATATTTTCCTCTAGAAGAGTTGCCGTGGTCCATCGTTATGCTGTGTCTTCACAGCAGTAAAACGCTAACACAGACAGGAACTAAGTGGGAAAGCAGAGACCTCGACTGTGGAGGACACAGCTGTGCTGTGCTTTCCCTGGTGGCTCAGAGTGCTACATACCTATTCGGTTCGCTCACTCAACACTTGAAGCAATGAGGGATTCAGGCAAATCAGAATGCTTGTGGTTTTGGTCCCTGCCTCTTAGACTAGCAGCTGCAAGTAATAACCGCCTTGCCCTGCTCAGAGAATATTTATCTGTTTGCTAGGTGAACAGCATAAAGGTAAAAAGGAATCCAAGTTCCATGCATGTTCTGTCCGTACCAGCTGGCACCTAATGCAGTGGCCACAGAAAGCTGGAGGTGAGTGAGGACACCACTGTCGCTCTCTTGGCTAACTTCCAGGATCACAGACCTGTTCTTTTTTAACAAAGTTAAACGTTACTTTTATTATCTGTATGGGTGTTTTCTCTGCATGCATGTTTGTGCACCATGTGAAGGCAGTGCCTGCTGAGGCCAGAAGAAGATGAAGGACCCCAGAACTGGAGTTAGAGATGGCTGTAAGCTGTCCTGTGGGTGCTAGGAATTAAACTCAGATCCTCTGGAAGAGCAGCCAGTGTTCCTAACCACTGAGACATCTCTCCATCCCATCCCTTGGGGAGAATTGTTCTTTAATTTTTTTTTTTCTTGAGGGTTATATTTTTTGGTTTGGGTTTTTTGTTATTATTGTTGTTTTTCTTTTTATTGCTTATATTTCTGTGTAGATTTTACTAAATCAATTGGTTTAAATTGTATATGTAACGTTTCTGTTTTATTTTCTTATTTAACTTTGCTTCTTAAAAAAAAGTCATCTCCCCCTTGTCCCTTTTTTATATCTAACTTCTTTGTCCTGTTCTAGTTTTAGCTACTTGGTTTTGTTTTAAAATGTGTTGTTGGGCAGGAGTGCTCATGGGATGAGAGCACGGGCTCCCTTTGCAGAGGTACCAGGTTCAATCCCCCCATACACATGATGGCACACAACCTGTAAATCCAGTTGTGGAGACTCTTACACCTTCCTCTGGCCTGAATTTAAATTGTGCACAGACATACAAATAGATAACACACTCATACACACAAAATTAAAAATAAATAAATAAGTTTTAAGACCAGTATTTTCTTGCTGTAGGATTCAGAAGACTCAGGCAGGTTTACTGGCCTCACGCTTCTGGTTTTCAAGTTGGGACTCTAGGTGTGAGCTACTGTACCCTGTTTTGATTTTAATTTAATTTTAATCTTTTGTTCTTCTATTTTCTTTTCCCTTTTCTACTGGGATAGGAGCCCCACAAAGCCAACAAATCTTGGCCCAGGGCACGTGCAGAGACTAATGCACCAACCAAAGACCATGCATGGAGAGGACCTAGATTCCTTGCTCAGATGTAGCCCACAGTCAGCTCAGTTTTCTAGTAAGGAGAGCAGGGGCTGTTGTTGACATGGACTCTGTTACCTGATTTTTGATCACTTCCCCTTGCCAGGCCATAGAGGAAGAGGACCCAGGGAGTCCTGATGAGATGTGATAAGCTGGAGTCAGGTGGTAGGCCTCCAGCTCGTCAGAAATGCCCACCCTCAGTTTCCCTTCTTGTTCCCAGCCCTCTCACCTCCCACCCCTGTTCTCCCAACATTTGATCCCCACCTTTGCTTCCCTCCCCACTCCATCTCCTGCCCAGCTCTCCCTCTTCATCCACTTCTGCTGTCTATTCTATTTCTGCTTCTGAATGACATTCTGGCACCCTTGAACTAGAGATGGTTCCCTGTGACTCCCTGTAGGGTCCTGGTAGTTGTCCTGGAGAGAAATGAACATGCCCGTGATGCCCTTTCTGGAGGCTTTGTTGGCTAACATGATCTTTGATCAAGACTGGGCCATAGTCCCAGAAATAGAATGGATGCATCGGGAGGACACAGCAGATTTTTGTATTGGTTCAAGAGCCTCTTGCATTACTAGCACATGACATGCTTGTAAGCGTTTTCAGGTGGATCAAAGTAAAGAAGACCTACAGTAACTGCAATATAGCATCTAATGTGGTATTTCTTTGATATTTTGAGACACTCTAATTCCTGGTGGGATTTTCATAAGGAAATAGGAGCTTATTAGAAATAAGTTGTTGGAAAACATGAAAAGAAACACTGAAACTGAAAAAAAATGGGGGGTTGATAATGGCAGTTGAGGGATAAAACAGAATTATAATTTAGTTATATGCTAACAATAATTATCCAGAGAAAAAAGAAAAATGTATTTGGAAATGTTTTTATTATCATAAACAGGAAGCATAAAACAAAGCATAGGAGAGAAATGGGTTTTCAAAATGAGGGTTTCTGAAAGTCAGCTTAGCTACTCTACCAAGGGAGACATCCAAATGAAAGGACAAACTTTACTTCCAGAGTGAAGTACTCCTTCTGCACCACCCAGGCACTCAGAGTTTTCCAACTGCACACCAGGTGGGAGTGCCGTTTAAAAGATGAGGGAAGATTAAAAATGTCACAAAGAAAATGACAATAAGAAGGAAATGAGCAATAAATCTTACAAATGTCTGTCTACAAATAAAGAAGAGACAAATGAGCTTGCTGTGATGCCTTGGGAGAAAATGATGGCTTAGAATGATGGCTTAAAATGGAATGAGATAACATACTTTAAAATATATAATCAAATTATTAATAATGATAGATATGACTGCTATTGCTGAGGCAGATGAAACATAAGACAAGGTGGTAATATACATTTTAAAATTTTAATGTGAATGATCTTTAAAATCTATATAAGCAAAGTATGATATTTTAGAGAACAATTAATCAGGCTTTATAGTTCTCTTCAGTCATGGATCATGTTTATTTCATATGATGGGCAGATTTATAGTTCCCTATTCAAAAGTTTATAAGGGTAAACCTAATAATTTTTGATTCTTTAGCACCTAAGGATATAATATGGAAAATAGGTAGGGATGCAATAAAGATACATCTTTAAATAAATTACTATTTCTTTACATTATAAAAGGTAAGAATAAGCACTTAAAATTTCTCTGGGAAATATGCAAAAGATTATATATAGAATAAATACAAGATGGATATTGTATTCATATTCTATGACCAAGAATATTATCTTTCTATTTTGATTCAGAAAAGTTTAATTACTGAATATTTACTGAGAGTAAAGATCCTTTCCATTCTCAATATTCTAAACAAAAATGAAATTTTACATTTCTGTTCATAAGTATATAAACATATGTACTATGGGTGTACATACTATTTTATATATTTGTCAAGTTTTTGTTTTATACTGAGTATAGAATATAAATGATTATGCAAACTTTTCCAAACTCAATTTGCACAAATACTACCCTATTTCAAATCAATTGTGGTGTTCCATTTTGAGGAAAGAAAATTAAAGTATATAACAAGGTGAGAAATACACACCCAAGCTCTCACACCATACTTACATCATAGAAGACGGGCGAAACATCAGAGCCACAGGACAAGGAGGAGTGCTGGGAAACCCTGTCTCCTGGACATGGCATGAATTTTGGACTCCTAAACACAGAAACTTGACCAAGATCAAAGCAGACAAAGTTCTGACACAGATGGAGTAGAGTAAGGTGTAGTGTATTAGGGTTCTGTAGAGTAACAGGACTTACAGAATGAATCTCTCTCTCTCTCTCTCTCTCTC
>JAQQSO010004950.1:0-12392 GCA_028658305.1 Pachyuromys duprasi | reverse complement strand
TTTTGTCTTTTGATGGCATCCTTAATTTCTTGGATGTTTTGTGTTTGGGACTTTTCCGACTTTCTTTTTTCCTTGAGTGAGGAATCCATTTCAGCCAGCGTATCCTCAGCTTCTGAAATTCTTTCTTCCATCTTTTGTATTCTATAGTTGATGCTTACCTTTGTGGTTCCTGATCTTTTCTCTAAGTTCTCCAGTTCCAGGTTCTTCTCTCTTTGTGTCTTCTTTATAGATTCTAATTCTATTTTCATGCTTTGTATTGTTTCCTTCAAGTGATTGACTGTGTCTCCTATTTTGGTTGTTTCCTCTCTGTTTATCTTTGATTGTTCCTCTATGTGGGCAGTTAAATTCTTCTCCATTTCTTTGAGGGCCTTGTTCATTTCCTCTCTTTTCTCTCTTTTTGTTCCTCCAATATCTGCATAATCAAAGCTTTAATATAATTTTCCTGTGTCTCCGCTGAATTAAAATCTCCCCTGTTTTTGGGTGTTTCTGGTGGGGTCATGGTGTCCTGATTTTTGTTGTGTGAGTTCTTTCGCCAATTTCTGGGCATTTGTTTATATAACCAAGTTGCTGTTTGTGCTTTAAGGCTGAGCTTCAGTTAGGAACTGTCAATCTCTTGTGTCAGGAGTATTCTTCAAGAAGATCAGGGATTTCCAGTGATTTGTTAGTGTGTGTTGTTGTCACAATTGAACTCTGTTGTGGGCTCTGTGTGCCCGGCTTCGTGCTCTGTGCTAGAAGCTGTGAGCACTGCAGGCTGGTCACCCTTCTGGTCTGGAGGTTTAGCTCCTCAGTCTTTTGCGATGTCAGCTGGGTGCTTTGTGCTCCGGCCTGGGCTCGCTGCTAAGGGTTCTCCCCTGGACTGGAGACTTGGCACCCCCTTCTGGGCCAGGGCTGTGAACCACGGTCTGAGATGATATTTGGGGCACACACAGTGGGTCTGGTTTGGTTGCAGGTGTTTCCGAGAGGTGTGCATCCGCTGTATGTAGGCCTGTTTGAAGTGGTACCCGAGGCCTTCTCTGGCCCATGGACACACACACGGACCAAGGTGGTTGCTGGCACCCTGAGCAGTGTGTGCCAGCAGTGTGCAGTCTGTTCAAAACAGTTCCCCAGTCCCTCTCAGTCTGAGGTGGTTCCAGCGGTGATCGGAGTGTGCCTGCTGTATACCTGCTGGTTGAAGCAGGACCCGCGTCCTTTCCAGACTGGCCTGCGGGCTCACACAGGGACTGATGTTTTTGCTGGCAGCCCCGAGCAGAGTGCGCTTGTAGTGTGCAGTCTGGTCAAAACGGTCCCCTGTCCCTCTCAGTCTGGGGTGGTTCCCGTGGTGATAGGAGTGTGCCTGCTGTACACCTGCTGGGTGAAGCAGATCCCCAAACCTTCCCAGACTGGCCCGCGGACTCACACACTGACTGAGGTTTTTGCTGGCGGATTTGAGCAGCGTGTGCCCGCAGTGTGCAGGTCAGACAAAATGGTGCCCGGGTTGTCCTCAGTCTGCCCCAGAGACTATGTGGTCCCGTTTAGTATGGCGGCTGCTGGTGCCCTGCGCAGCTACTCGCTCCGATCAGAGCTGTGCACCACTGGTCTCCCGGAGATTTTTCCGGAGAATAACTGGGTGTCCCTAGGGTTTTGCCACTTGATTTTCTCACCATAGGAGTTCTGCTCACCTGGCAATCACAAATGCTGGCGTTTTAGGTCCCAGAGTTCAGTCTCCTAGTAGTTGCGTTGTTTCTGCTGACCTAGTTCTCAGACACAGTGTCCTCTCGTGGCAGCCATCTTGGATCTCCCAATTCTTTTTTAAGTTGGGAAAATTTTCTTCTATGATTTTCTTAAAAATATTTTCCGGTCCTTGGAGCCTGGAGTCTTCTTTTTCATTCATGCCTATTATTCATAGATTTTACCTTTTCATGGCGTCCTGGATTTCTTGGATGTTTTGTGTTTGGGACTTTTCCGATTTTATTTTTTCTTTGAGTGAGAAATCCATTTCAGCAAGTATATCTTCAGCTCCAGAGATTCTCTCTTCCATCTCTTGTATTCTGTTGGTGATGCTTACTTTTGTGGTTCCTGATCTTTTCTCTAAGTTCTCTAGTTCCAGGTTTTACTGTTTGTGTTTTCTTTATAGATTCTAATTCTGTTTTCATGCTTTGTATCATTTCCATCATCTGATTGAATGTGTCTCCTATTTTTTTCTTTGTTTCCTTTCTATATGTCATTAATTGTTCCTCTAAGTGGGTAGTTATATTCTTCTGAATTTCTTTGATGGCCTTGTTCTTTTCCTCTTTTTGTTCCTCTGTTAACTGCATAAGCATAGCTTTACATAATTTTCCTGTGTCTCTGCTGAATTAAAATCTCCATTGCTTTTGGGTGTTTCTGGTGGTTCCATGGTGTCCTGATTTTGGTTGAGTGAGTTCTTATGTCGACCTTTCGCCATTTGTTTATATATAGTCAAAGAGCTGTTTGTTCTTTGAGGCTGAACTTCAGCCTGGAACTGTCAATTTCTTGTGTCTGGAGTATTCTTCAAGATCAGGAGGTTCCAGTGGTTTGAGAGTGTGTGTTGTTGTCTCAGTTTAGCTCTGTTGTGGGATCTGTCTGCCTGGATTTGTGTTCTGTGCTAGAAGCTGTGCGTACCACAGGCTGGTCGCCGCTCTAGTCTGGAGGCTTTGCTCCTCACTCTGTGTCAGAGGCTGAGTGTTCCGGGTTGAGATGGCAGCTGGTGGCGCCAATCTGGTCTGGGGGCTCCACAGTCCGACCTGGGCTTGCTGCTAAGAGCTCCCCTCTTGTCTGGAGACTTGGCACCTCCTTCTTCTGGGCCAGGGGTTGTGCACCACGGTCTGAGATGGTATCTGGGGTCTTCTCAGTCTGGCCCGGAAACTGTGACCCAGTCCGGGGTGGCGGCTGCTGGTGCCAAGGGGTGTGGGCCCGCCCGAAGCAGCCCCAGCCTGGTTTGGATCAGTATCTGGGGGTTCTCAGTCTGGCCCGGGGACTGTGTGACCCAGTCTGGTATGGAGGCTGTTGGCGCCCAGGGTGGCTGAGCATTCAGATCAGGGCTGGGCACAGCCGGTCACCCAGAGTTTTTCCAGGGAATAACTGGGTGTCCCTAGGACTTTTCCACTTGATCTCCTTACCGTAGGAATTCCGCTCACCTGGCAATTTCAAACACTGGTGTTTTAGGTCCCAGAGTTCAGTCTCCTGGTCGCTGTGTCGACACTGCTGTCCTACTCCACAGTCACAGTGTCCTCCTGGGGCAGCCATCTTGGATCCTCCACGCAAGTGCATCTCCTTATAGGAGGTGAGAGAAAAGGACAGAGCTGAAGTGAATAGAGTTGTGGTGACAAAAATTTTCATCTGGGGAATCCCCAAGTGCAATGGAAATTTTGTCAAGGAGAAATGTGCCAAATCATAGAGAAAATGTGTCCTTTTACTTGTATTTGGTGCCCAGCAGGGGCTGAAGAAGCTTCCTGGCACACAGATGTCAATTCTGTAGTAGCATTAAACAAAGCAGGCAGTTCCAGGGAGACACTTAGCCAGTAGACAAGAAGAGCTGAATAATTACCACCGGAGAAGAAAATAACCAGAAAGGTTTGAGCAGGGAGAGAAGAAAACAACTAGAGAGGTAGACCGGAGAGGCTTTTGGGGGTGGAGGGTTTCAACCAGAGGGAAAGGAAAGTGTCTTAGTAATGACAGATGTCCAGCCCAATGTAGTAGGCTCCAGAGGCCAGACACACACTTACGCAAAGTAGAGAGTGAGATGATTAGAGCAGGTGAGGTGTAGGGCCATGGTGGGTGGCAGAAGCCAGCAGAAACAAATGGTCTGTACATATGTTAGGAGAGTCAGATCAGCAGCTTCATTCAGAGGAGCAAATTCTCTGGGAAGGGAGCTCGTATATGCTCCTCCTAAGATTTCAGCACCAAATGAATAAAGATAGGAATGACTGACTCTAAGGGGTGCAAGTTTTTATTACGGGTATAAGAGAGACTGCAAACACAGGCAGAGGTATCTGGGAGAATCCAGAATGGTCGGTATTGGCAAACTGAACTGGGCTATGTGAGGAGAGGCAGGGAGAGAGGAGAGGACAGAGGGCAGATGGGAACCATGTGACTGCTAAAAGGACAAGAGACCAAACAGTATAAAGAGCCACTTGTTTTAAAAGGCTGGGTTACACAGAGAAGAACATCTGAGAGAAGGGCAGACCATCCCAGTTCCTGGGATGGATAATTCAATGGAGTAGTATGCCAACTATGATGACTCTGTAATAGGTAGGGACAGAGGGAGAGAAGCTGGAAGCCAGTGATCATTTGATAATGTTATTAGGTGCCTCAGAACTTTGTCCAGGATTACAACCTAACATTTATCAGTGGTAGGGCTTTTCTGGTAGAGTCTTTAGGGTCTTTTATGTAGCATTATGCCATTTTCAAATAAGGATACTTTGACATTTTCCTTTCCTAATTCTACCCCCTGATGGCCTTGTCTGGTCTTATTGGTGTAGCCAGCACTTCAATTGTGTATTGAACAAGAATGATGAGAGCTGACAGCCTTGTCTTATTTCTGATTTTAGTGAGAATGAGTCAAGTTCTTCTCTATAGTAAGGTGTTGGCTATGGGCTTATTGTATATTGCCTGGGTTATGTTGAGATAAGTCTCTTGTGTGTCTTGAACTTTTATCATGAAGAGATGGAGATGTCAGATTTTGTCAAAAGCCTTTTAAATATCTAGTGAGATGAGCATGTGGTTTCTGTTCTTGAATCTATTCATGCATCTGTATTGAAAAGGTTATTTTTAGCAGACATGACAGCTCCATTACAGGTAAGAATTTGCTGTAGTTGTGACTACATGTGCAAGCCTGTAGAATGCAAGGCAGCCAAAACATCAGCATGGAAGTATCCCTGAAGAGCTACTAGTCTTTAATGGCTGCTCAGAAGGCAGAGTCAGCTTTCTTCAGAGAGGTAGCCTTATTCTCCAGTGATGGTGTCTATACAGATACCATACAAGCAGCACTAAGTGGACTCAGTATATTTTTCCAAAGAATCATGTGGATTGAAGGAGTTAAAAACCAAGGATGTTAGGTGAAGAATTGAGGAGGGGGGGAATATGGAGTTAAATTTTATTAGTAGACAGTATATGAATTTTCAATACTTCCTCAAGAGTTTTTGCCTGGTAGCTCATGCCTATGAGTCTACCACTAGGGAAAATTAAGCAAGTGAATTGACAAGAGGGAAGGTTCATCTACCTTGTGATGTCCAGGCCAGACTATGGTATAGAGTAAGACCTTATGTATAAATAACATAGAGGAATTACTCAATGCTCTTATATACTAAGTTTAGAGTAAAACATATGATTTACTCTGTGCTGCCTACATATTATGTGCTAATGTGTTAATCCTGAGACTCCATCATGAGACAATGCAAACCTCTGCATAAAGATCAGGCCATTGGAACAGAGACATAGTATCTTGCAATGTGGGACTTCCCGATTTATCCCTGGATTACAACAGCCCTTGGAGTTCATTCATATTTTTTGTAAACCTAATGAGAGGAAAGCAAGGTTTGCCTTGAGAAGCAGAGAGAGTTCAGATCAGTGAGGATTCTGAGAGACAGAAAATAAAAATAAGAACATGGGTGATTCTGAGCAACAGAGACTGATGGAAATCAGGGGTAATTCTAGAGCCAGAGCTTCTCACAACTAACTTTGTATGTGTCCATAAAAATTACTGGTTTTTTTTTAAACCAAAGAGTTGTCTGCTTGTTTGTTTGTTTTGGAACAGGGCTTCCTGCAACCCCAGGAGTCTGGGACTGTCGGTGTGAGCCACCATGCCTGGTTTATGCCTTGTGGGGATCAACCCAATAGTTTCACGCACATATGTAAGCCCTTTACCAACTGATCCATATCTTTATTATCAAGCCATTAGGTTCTGAGTGGTTTATATTACGTAGGCTTAATGCCAAGACAGGTCACTGACACACAGGCCTATAGTCAACTGAGATGAAAAACACAACCTATAAGAAAAGAAGCTGAAAGAAAAAGTCGTGCACATCAACACAGTCGGTGAAAGTCACTATCACTTTTCACAAGTAGGGTCACAGTGAAACCCCTCTGAAATTATAGATGTGGTGACTCCTCTTCTGCAAGCATTTTCTTGTTGAGATAGGCACTAATAAACTTTTTCCTTTTGAAGAATTTCAGAAGCTGGTATGAATCTCATGTAAAACAAACAAACAAACAAACAAAACCTCTTAAGCATACATTTGCTTGAAAACTTTAACAATGTAATTTTTACTTTTTAGTAAAAAAAAAATCCCTAGTGAAAAAATCTTTTTAAAATAACCAATCTGAAAAAAAAACCAATCTGTTATCTTCTGCTTTACATTATTCTGACTAAAATAGTCTTTCAGTGAAGAATAAAAGGAAAATGTCAAGTATCACTTAACAGAGATGATGTGTGAGAAGGTGCAAAGTAGATCAATGGTAACAAAAAGGACTTAAAGCTACAAACCTGCTCATAGTTGTAGTAGTCTTACAAGGAGAGAATTTTTGATTGAGGTTATTTCTAAGCCTACATTATCCTTATTGTAATTTTGTAAAATAAATATTTTTATACGTAGTAGTAATCTCTTGCCATTATACATTCTGCAATCTGAAGTATTTAAATGTAGCTTTGTCTAGGATTGTGGTTAAATGGAAGGGACACATCTACAGTTCCTGAGATTTAACTGTAAAATTTCAAGTGTTAGGATATAGGCTGTGTCATGTGCTCACTTCATTATAGGGTTAAGATCTTATTTATAAATCTTGCCAATGGAAAATGCCCTCTCCAGTTATGGACATAAAATTATCATAATTAATGATTCCTATGTTCATATAGAGCCAAGAGATTATTTAAATATTTTCAAAAGTTATCTGTTGACAAAACACTTTTTTTCTTTTAGGGCTAGAGAATTTATAATACTTTGCTTTCTGTGTTTTGCATAAAAGTTGTTTTCAGTTAGCTAAAGCTATTTTCACCATCACTGGAGAATAGGGCTACATCTGTGAAGAAAGCTCACTCTGCCTTCTGAGCAGCCATCAAGGACTAGCAGTTCCTCAGCTAGGGATGTAATTCCCTTATATCCATGCTGGTGTTTGGACTGGCTTGCTTTCTTTAGACTTGTGCGTGTAGTCACATCCACAGTGAATTTTTACCTGTAATGAAGCTGTTATGTCTGACAAACAAACCTTTCAATACAGATGTATGAATAGATTCAAGGAGAGAAATCACAAAAAGAAAAGAAAATACAAAATTCAAAAAGAAAATATGAGTCTAACAAAAGTGTCCAAATTGCCAAAAGTATCACAAATTCACAAACAAATCATACACTGTACCATTGTACTAAAAGAACACATTCCTTATAAGCAACAGTATATCTCTTTTTCTTTTATTATAAAGAAAATTCTGGTATAAAAACTGGTAGTCATCCTTAAGTTGTTAATAGCTTTCAAGCTACTGTAAGGTTTAGAATAGTTTATTTATTCTAAACAGTCAAAAGTACAATGACAATAGTAACTTTTTACTCTGCTTTTATGAGTACTGAGCATTTCAATAACTTTTTAGTGGAATAAAATGTTAAAAAATACAGCTTTGTAGCAGTTAATAATGTATTTTGTAGGCATAACGTTCATTTTGAAAGGGAAGTTAGTAATCTGACTGTTATGATTTAGCATTAAAAAGGGAAGTTTCATCATTCCATGGAACAAATCAAGGAAAATTGCGTATTACTTGTATATAAAACAACTTCCTGAACAGAACACCAACAGCCCAGACAATAAATTCAACTCTTAATGAGGGAAACCTCATGAAACGAAAAAATTGTGTAAGGCGAGGAACACTCTCAATTGAACAAAACAGCAACCTACAGACTGGGAAAAAGATCTCCACTAACCTACATCCAATAAAGGGCTAATATCCAAAATATATCATGAATTCAAGAAATTAAACACCAGGAAACAAAATAACCCAATTTAAAAATGGGACACAGAGCTAAAATAGGAATTCTCATGGGCTGGCTCTTTGGTCACCTCCACTTAAGCAGGGGGGCAGCCTTACCAGTCAACAGAGAAAGACAAAGAAGCCAGTCCTGATGAGACCTGATAGACTAGGGTCAGATGAAAGGGGAGGAGAACCTTCCCTATCATTAGACTGGGGGGGGGGGCATAGGAGAAGAAGAGGGAGAGAGGGAGGGTACGATTGGGAGGAAATGGATAAGGGGTCTACACCTGGGATACAAAGTGAATAAACTGTATTAATAAAAATAAAATTAAAATAAAAAGATGCCTTCTCACATTTTAGGAAGTTTCCTCTATACTAGGTTTCCATCCTGTCCCTCAAATGCCCCTCTATTCCAGCTGTTCTTTCCATGAATCTCTCCCTCTATCCTATCTCCCTTCCCACTTCTCACCTCATCTACCAATTCTCTTCTCCACAGGTCCCGGTCTACTTGTAAAATATATTTTATTTCCCCCTCTTGGGGAAATCAATGTGTCCCCCCTAGTTCATTCCTTTATATCTAGCTTCTCTTGTTGTATGAAATGTAGACTGTTTATTATTTGGTTTAAAGAATGATATCTATAGATAAATGAAAACAAACCCTATTTATTTTTCTGCATCTTAGTTACTTCAGCCAGGATAATTTTTTTCTGGTTCCATCCATTTGACAGCAAATATCATGATTTCATTTTTATAAACAGCTGAGTAATACTCTGCTGTGTAAATCTTCCACATTTTCCCCAAAGGAGATTGTCAATCTGTCCTTTTGTCCTTGAAAGCTTCTGCACCTATAGTGATTAGACTGAATGACAAACTATCAGGAGGGCTATCTTTATTCAGCCTAGAGGTCTCATTCCTTCCATATCCTATGGTACCATAGGTTCATATATTTGCAATTTTAGTCCCCAGTTATAAAGGAAGGATTATCAGGTATGACCTTGTTCAAATATATGGCTTGCTTTCCTTCTTTCTTTCTTTCTTTCTTTCTTTCTTTCTTTCTTTCTTTCTTTCTTTCTATTTGAATTTATTCACTTTACATTCTAATCGTAGTCCTGTCCTGGTCCCACCCACCTTCCCTCTTCTCCCTCTACTGGTTGTACAAGATTGCACTTCCACCGGCAGTGGAAGAGTGCTCCCCTCTCTTCACATCTTTGCCAGCATGTGCTGACACTGAGTTTTTTATCTCAGCTATTCAGAAGGCTGTAAGATGGACTCTCAGGGTCACTTTGATCTGCATTGTTTAGTTCTTCTCAGCCATTAGAGATTACTCTTTTGAGAAGTCTTTTGTTTGAAATTTATTTTCTTTTATTTTTATTAATTAGAGCTGCCTGGTTTTGGATCACCTTTCCCTAGCTGAGATGCCTTTTGGGGTCTTAATGGCAGAGAATGCCTGATGTAACTTGATCCTCAGGGTGGGTTGGTGGGGGTACTCCCCTTTTCTGAGGAAAAGGGAGGCAAGGGAAAAGAGTGGGGGCAGGACTAAGAGGAGAAGAGGAAGGGCGCTGTAAAGTAAGGATAGGGATGTAAAATAAATAAAAAATAGAAAAAAAAACCTTAATGGAAATACTTGGAAATAGCTCACATCTCTTGCTGGCAATCCCCTCAGTGTGTTCTACAGCCTTTTCTCTCCTCTTTTGAGTACTTGTGATGGCCCCTAAGAGGGTCAACATCTACAGACATAAAATCCTGGCACTGCTTTCTGAAAGGAGTCTGCATGGTGCTTTAAGATGTGAGAGCATGAGCTGCACAGGTGCCAGACATGCTGAGGTCACTGCTCCTCACTGCTCACTTCTCACTTTAGGGAGCCTGCATGTGAGAAAGTTACAAGCGTTTCAGACTTTTAGCCAATTTACAAGTCATAAGAAAATACTTACATCCCATCCAAGCCACAACCGCTTTCCCAAGCAGCTTCTTTGTTATGTGTTCACGTATTTCATTCCCCACTTCTCTGCCTGATGGAATTCAAACCCTTGATAGCTTTGCAAGTTCAACCAGTGGATGTGATTCACTGAAACACTGAAGGAAGGGCCTAGATGTTAGGCACTACCAAAAGTTTCTTTATGAAGCCCATAGCTGTATATAAGTGTTGGTTTCAATTCTGCAAGGAGGGACTTAAGTGAATTTGCTAAAGATTGCTGAAAATATTCAAAGCCTATGAGCTGAGTATCAGAACCCATGGTGGAACAGAATTCTGTGGGCCTGAACCCTGCTTCCTTTATTCATTAGTGATTGGAGTGAGAGGCTGATGCTCAAAAAGTAACAGCAGCAAAAGAACAGCAGACAAGTGAATGCTATGCCCACAGTGAGCAAGGGAGACAGAGTGTTATGGAGATATAGCTGATTAAAACTGGAATCTTGCCTCTGAATAGGCTCTAAAACCTCTGCTTCCAAAGTAACTCAGGAACTCAAATCTCAGTTTCCAGAACTTATCTGAAAAATTAAAGCAGACATGGTTGTTGGCCATGAATCACACACTTGGAAAAACTGTAGACTGAAATACAGTCTTCCTTGTCCTAAAGGCCTTCTTCTTGACAGTGTTAAGGGAAGATAGGATACACACACACACACACACACTGAAAAACAAAAGAAAGGAGATAATAAGAGAACTACAGAGACAATATCATCTATAAACTAGTTGTTACTCGTTACTCATATGAGGAGAATGTTTGAACTATTTCAGGGAATAAATATAATATGCTGTGAAGTTTCATTGTTTAATGGAAAATAAAGTGACTTCATTAAAATTTGTACTAATACTGTGTGTATACTGTAGAAATGCTTCTAGCCATCTCCTTCTACATTGCCCCTTTGTGGGTATAAATCCACTTAGAGCCACTTCAAGTAAACAGGGCCGTAAGACTTCACACAGAGACCTTAAATAGAGGATAGTATCAAATATTCTATTTCTATGCTAAGCTACTTGGCTAGCAAATTATCTGAAAAGCCAACAATTTCAAAATCCTCAGTGTTAAAGGACTCAAAAGATTCATCTAAAACAAAATTTATTAACAGTACAATACTGTTTTATTTGCATATGCAAATATGCAAATTCTCTGAGAATAATGCAGTCCTAATGTGTACACATTCTTCTGTACTTAGAAAGGTCTAAGTGAACAAATAAATTCAGGTCCCTGTGTTGATATTAAAAAGAGGAATGCATTTTTACATTTGTATGAATGAATGGAATTATATTGACAAAATAAAGACAGAATTACCATGGTCATAGAAATCATAAAAGGGGAGAAGCTATTCAGGTATGTCATTATGTACTCAAAGTCCTTGTTGGAATTTCCAGAATTCCAATCTCTTGAATCCTGTTCTGTTCTGTCATTTTCCATTCTACAATTTTCATATTCAAATTCAGCTTAAATGTTTCAGAAAACAAAGTAACTGTGTATAGACAAGTATTAAGAGATATTTCACAGTAGAGAATTAGTTTAACATTTTTGTCTTCAATACTTATTATGACTCTGCAGGCAAAAAAAAAATAAGCAAAGGACAGGTTAATTCTATACATGAAACACAATTCTTCCTTCTTTCCTCCAAGATAGGCAACTTGGAAAATAAACTTGGAAAGCATCAGGCTGAGGAATTTCTCAGGGCATACATTGGAACTATTCCATCCAGTAAATAATGTTTGGGAGAAATCTAAAAGATGTAATGCCTTCAAAGTCCGTACTCTATTTCCTTTTTTATAACCTTGGTCATTTATATTTTATGCAACATTATTATATATCCTTTTAGGATGGAAATGGTATATAAATTAATTAGGGCACTGATGCTCCTGGCCATGGGCTTCTTTATGCGTCACAATTTTGCTATTCATTAAGTTACAAACTATATCTCTGAGACAGCCTCCTAAACCCTAAACTCAAGGCTTAAACTTTAGTAAGCTCTTTAGTTGAGGTCACTAATATGCACTGACTAGATCCCAAGTCTGCGAGTGGCTTGAATGAGCTGCACAGTTATTTCTTTCCATAAAAGAAGACACGTTATGAAAGCAAAACCAAAACTATTTAAAATGCACTGTGAGCATCTCTTCCATCTCTCACCAAGCAAGAGGAGTGTTGACTATATCATCAAATATAACTGGGCAGAAAAGAAAGAGAATTATCGGAAATTCTCCTGAAACCCATCTTTTAAAAAGCCTGATTGGTAACTGTCATAAAGCCATGTAAAGAGAAATTGTTTTCTGTAATGACTAGCATAGAATGCAGAAATCCATCACGTTAAGATTTATCTCTGAGTTGATTTTGTATCCAGCCACTTTACTGAAGGTGTTTATCAGTTGAAGGAGTTCTCTGGTTGAAGTTTTGGGGTCACTCATGTATATTATCATATCATCTGCAAATAGTGATACTTTGACTTCTTCCTTTCCAATTTG
>JAQQSO010004949.1:0-12392 GCA_028658305.1 Pachyuromys duprasi | reverse complement strand
CTCCCCTGTTGGTGGACTTGGAGGGGGTGGGGAAGAAGGAGATGAGGGAGGGAGTGGGAGGGTAGGAGGGAATGGGGGAGGGGGCTACGCCTGGGATTCAAAGTACCTAATTGGTGATTGAGATAAAAAAAAAATTAATTAAAAAAAAAGAAAAAAAAGAAAAACTTCTTTAAAGTTAAATGAGGCTATGAATTTGAAAGAGAGGAAAAAAGTAAATGGAAGGATTTGTCAGAAAGAAAGGGCAAAGGATAATTATAAAAATGAAACATTATAGTGTCAAAATAATTTAAACCAAAACAAACTGTAACAGGTCAGCTTGCAAATCAGGCATATCTAGTTTGAATTTCTTTTTCCTAACATGGAACACTAGATTCTAATCCCGTGCTCTCAAAAGAAATAGAATCATATGTATTGTAATCTGAGAAAAGAGGAATAAGATGTAGAATTGACAGCATAATGTAGAATGACTTACATAACAGACACCAGTACTTTCTGTACAACGATGGCAGTCAAGGACATGGGTTATTGGCAGAAGTACAAACTAGATCAATCGGAAAGAAAGCAGAACAATAAACATGTCTGCCCACCTTCCACCAAGGAGCAGAGCCTGCATGAGAGAGGGAAGGACACATAAGTAACAACTTTAAAAATCAGTGCTGGGACAACTAGGTATGTACAGCTGAAAAGAGAAAACATTGTATTCTTCACAGATCATAGATCTAAGAGTAATCCACAAATGTGTAAATCTCCTAGAATGTCACTGTAGAAAATGTGTCTGATCTTTGATATGTTGATGTTGTCTGTAAGAAAGAAATAATGATCATTTGCTTTAACCAGGATGGGAAAAATACAGGAGAGTGAGAAATAGGGAAAAATAACAGTAAGGGTATTTGGAAAAAGAAGAAAGCACATAACGATTCATATTAATTTTATATCTAAAATTGCATATATATATATATGCATGTTTGCATATATACAGGCACACATATGTATAGATGTATTTTAAAAATATAGCTATGTGCTTAGGATGACAATGCCTCTCTAAGAGCCATAGACTACCTAACAAAACTCCAGCACCAAGCATAAGAAACTTCCTTTTACTTTGTTGGTCAGTGTTGTTCAGGGGATTACAACACACTCTGAAAACAGTATAAACTTTTGCTGTTTCCCTTGGTTGCCTCCCAGAGCATGAGGGTAAGACTGTGTTGTTGAAGGCACTGCGTGCTTCTGACTTGGAGGATCTGACCTTTAACCCTTCTTTCTGAGGGCCTGCTTTTGTAGTACTGGAAGCGCCAAATGCAAACAACCCATACTCCAATCCAGCGAAAATGGCTGTGAACCATAACAGTAACCAGCATGACAGGACACCCCTAAGAATCCAGTGGAGGCGCAAACCCTCAGTTAAGAATTAGCTTGCTACTTGGACTTAACAGGGAATCTTATGCAAGAAGGGGGAGATAGAAAGACCTGGAGGGGACAGGGGCTCCACTAAGAGAGCAAGAGAACCAAAAAAGGCACAGGGGTCTTTTCTGAGACTGATACTCCAAACAAGGACCATGCATGGAGATAACCTAGAACCCCTGCACAGATGTAGCCCATGGCAGTTCAGTGTCCGAGTGTGTTCCGTAGTAATAGGAACAGGGACTGTCTCTGACATGAACTGATTGGCCCACTCTTTGATCACCTCCTCCTGAGGGGAGCAGCCTTACCAGTCCACAGTGGAAGACAATGAAGCCAGTCCTGATGAGACTTGATAGACTAGGGTCAGAGGGAAGGGGAGGGGGACCTCCCATAGCAGTGGACTGGGGGAGGGGCATAGGAGAAGAAGAGGGAGGGAGGGTGGGTTCGGGAGGGGATGGGGAGGGGCTAAAGCTGGGATACAAAGGGAATAAACCAATTAATAAAAATAAAATAAAAATTTATAAAGAAATATATTATTAATATGATCTTCAATAAAGTAGATTATTATTGATTTGAAAAAAAAGAATCACTGAACAAAAGGAAAATCACGTCTGGTACTGGTGTATGTGTATGTATGTGTATATATGTACAGATGTATGTATGGATGTATATATGTTTCCATACAAAAACAATAAAAGAGAGACCATAAATTTGAAAAGAAACAAGAAGTGTTGTATGAGAGGGTTTAGAGGAAGCAAGGAGTAGGGAGGAATGATGTAATCATATTATAACCTATTTTGTTTTTATTTCAAAAAAAAACCATTTTCTATGAAAAAGAGGGTCCATTACCAAAAGCCACAAATGGTCAAAATGGAGAAACTAAAAGAAGTTAAATTTGTACATCAGAAAACAGATCAAGTGTTCAAGTTTCCATATCAGATCACTTATGCAAGCTTCTTTTAAAACACTGCGAGTAAGATTACAGGAGAGAGAGCACTTGTGTTTGCATCTCCAGGCAAAGCCACTGGCTGCGTCAGGGCTTGGAAAATGACACTTTTGAAGCACAGCTGGCTGCCTTAGCATGAGTGATATTTTGATTCTTTATTGGCATGGAGTCTTATTAATTTCAGACAACACCTTCAGAACCAAAGATTAATAGAAAATATTTTAAAGCTCGGAAGGATTGTATTGAATGATCTTATTGAAAACAATAAAAGCACAACGCAGACAGTGAATGACAGAAGATCCCTGATAATGTCCTTCATTTACCTCGTATGTGCAGGACATGGTAATGAAAATGCAATGTTTCTTATATTAACTTTATTGCAAATGTTGAGGAATATATTTTTCTAAAAATCTTGGCTGCATAAAATGTGAGTACAGAAATTTGAATCGTGTTTCGTCGGGTTAAAAACATCAATTTTTACTGTATGAATTTTGAATAACACTTAGTAAGCAACCAAGAAGGCTGTATTTTAGCTTGGGGCTGCCTGGTAGGCTCATCTTCCTGATGATAATGTATTAATTATCACATTATCACAGAACCCAAGCATATTTTACCACAATAATTTCCTCCTTAAGTTTTGTAAGGAAAACTTAAGGGGAAGTGCACAAGAAGCGCGCATGTTTCTGTATGTTAACTGTCTTTTTGGATTTAAAGGACATAAGGATTCAGAATTCATGTGATCTTGTAAAACTTGTTACAGCATTTTAAATGTTTATCATTAGAACATACTCAATGGCAGATGGTGGCATGCCATTTTAGAACCACCTAGAGGCACAAAAATTGTCCCGTGTTTTTAATTTTGGCAGATGTACATGCCCCCTTGGCAAACTTCAGAAAATAGCTAAAAGACTCACACCTTCAAAACAGATTGCATTTATAGAGGGACATGTGCAGTTCAACAGGGTTGGTTAGGGATGTCAGAATCGGCGTGATGGAATGCATGGTATAGTTGGCATAAAATTTGAATATGAAACTATCTAAACTGCTTTACTGTGTTTTTTTCTTTACTCATAGAATTTTAATGAATTTAACGTTGTTATTTTCAGAGTAACATCACCATACATTTTAATGAACACATGCTTTGGAAATAAGTTCTTTTAAAGTAAAAGGTCAGCCTTCACACACAGGGCCCAGTGGTAGTGTCGCTTCTAAACATTCACATGTGTGATTCAGCATACTGATGACAAGCACCGTCTAATAATCACTCTATCTCAAATTCGATTGTGAACTAATTTTTAAGACAGTTCAGTCATCAAATTTCCCTGCACATTTCTAAATTGATGACCCTCACTTTTCAAATATTTTCAAATATTGTCTCCATTGCCATCTCTTTTTTTCCAGTTTCATAGCTTTTTATTATAGTAAGAAACAACAAATCCTTACCTAACATCAACGTTTACAATTCTGAATAGTTACTGATGCTACATAAAGGGACACCTTAGAGGCTGTACATAATTAAACATATTATCTAAAGAGTTAAAAAAATTGGTGTCTCAAATAACAGAAATGCCAATGTCCTGCTTATTGGGTCAGAGGACCTCTTGAGTTCTGGGTGTCACTAGTCAGTATCAACAGCTCACCTTCTTCAACATTGTAGTAGAAAGGCAGTCACAATTAACACATGCGTTAGGGGTCTGCCTGGTTGATTTCCTCCTCCTCTCCCCTTTGATGCTTGTAATCATTAACTGGCTTTTCTCAAAGATAGCTTGCCCAGTTAGGGACTGCATTAGCCTGACCCTTAATTAAAACTCACTATTCCTTTGACTTCTTCCTTCTAGGTCTTTTAAGTATCTAATTGACTAAAATTGCGAGTTTAGATGAGGAAGGAGCAAAAGCTTAGAAATTGAAACTTGAATTGAGATCATTTTCTTTCTATAATGAAAGCAATAAAATGGGCTGGAGCAGATGTAGGAATTGTAGAAACATGTAAAGGAGAAAAGCTAAAATATTTGGAAGTAACTAATGTTCTTACAGAAAGTTTGTAAGAGTAAATTATAGTTTGATCCCACATTATGAGATGTTTATATGTTCTTTGTTTAGCAGTCAGCTGGTGACCTCATGTTATAAAATACTCCTTTGCAACTGCATTACAATTTAAAGCACTTATGCCTCCTAAAGTAATTGAACTTATAAAATATTTTCTGAGTAGCAATTTGTGTTCTGGGCATTGAAGGCACAACAGCATAGATTTCTCCTTTCACAGATCTTACATGCTAATTAAGGAAATGTCTTAGAAATGTAAGCATAGTTTTTTTCCCGTGTGCTTGAGGTGACCATTGTTTAGTTGAAGCAGAAGAGCTGTGATGAGGAGCCAAAGCCTTATGAGATCAAGCCTATTAAATTCTGCTCGTGGAGGGTGGAGAATCCAGAGGCTCAAGAACTCAGGAAACTCTGGAGGTATTTCCCTTACCCAAGACTCCAGTCACCACTCACTCTTTAGGAGGTAAACAATCAAGTGGGGATGGGACTCCTTCATGGAATGGCTGCCCATAAATTACCTGGTGTTGATGGTAATGCCTGCGTCACTCATGCTGCTGTATGTAATGTCATATGCTAGTACCTTCATAAAGCTGGGGCTGAACTTAATGTCTTTCTTCTTCTCCAAAGCTTCTCCATCTCTAGTCAGTACACATTTAACTAAACTGTCTTAGAATAACCTGTGAGATACTATAGAAATTGTAGATGATATTTCAGTGAAAAAAAAAGAGCCGAAAATGTGAGGTTTGCTTTTAATCTCATGCAATAATTTATTTTCCTTATTTAAAATGAAATTTAAAAATCTAGTTGCATAAATACATGCAAAATTTTCTAATACAGCCACCAAGTTTAATTTAAACACAGATGCTTTGGAAAATTCATGCCTGCCTCATTTAAACATCTTACTATGTAATACTAAATGCCCACTGGAATACATAGAATATTTTAGGGTCCTTGCAAAGTCTACAAGCTTGTTCATGCATCACAGCACATACACATTAAATGATGTGCACTCCATCGATCCATTGAATTTGGCACTAGTTCTTTACAATTTTATAAGTGAAAGCAAGCCATATAGATATTGGACAATGTATTTAAATCAACATGGCAGCCATTTAAGGGCCAGCAAACACAAACCTATTGTCTTTCTTTTTGAGCTGATTGTTTCTGTTTCTAGAAAATAGGAGTTAATTACAAGAACTTCACTAAATAAAGAGAATGTCAGGGAAATCGCTGATTAGGGTTATTACAGAAGCCACTCTTCTAGTACAAGAAATTCAGGGATCCATATATCCTGCAGAAGAACTTCTACACATGCAGGCAGTAAAGAAACAGTCTCTGTACAGCTAAGTGGTGAGATTGGGAAACTAAAACTAAGGGGAAAAAATATCTTCAGGGGATGAGCTACAGTTTCCTTTTCTTCTTATTGTTTCTAGAAACACCTCCAGGGGATAAGCTCCTCTTAATAAGACAGCCACGTATGGAAAGACAACCAAAATTAAAAACCTACAAAAAGTAATGAAATCTTTACTTCAGAGTGATGCCTAACACTTACATTCTTCAGTTTGGGCTTTAATATTCCTATATTTCCCACAATACTCTCATTGCTTGAACAGAATGGTTTGGGGGCACAAGTCACTCTGATCAGATCAAATATATTTGTTTTGGCAGCATCCTGGCCTTGGTTCCCACTTCCTGAAGTGGAACACATTTAGTCTTTGCATAAATGATAAAGAGTCCGCAGGGCTATAGCTGTCATTGTGAAGCCACAATGTTCTTCTCTTAAGAAGAAACAGACTCAGAACATTCGCAAGTCGAGCTAATTAATGACTTGTCTTCCAGGTGATGTTAATGCGACACACATCTATATGGAAGTGTTTGGAGGGAATAAAGGAAGGCAGAAGTGTTGCACTTAAATATGATCTCAAAATTTAAAAAAAACTTAAAAATAAAATGATGTTAGTGGACATAACAAAGTGGACTTGAATTAGTGTTTGTGAGATGAAATTTAAGGAATACTAAATGGGATAAAAGACATACAATATTGATGCTGCATATATTATAGGAACAGAATTATTCTTTTTTCCCCAAAATCTGAAGCAGATGGCTGGTTGGTAGCATGCAGAGTTACCGTTTCTAAACTGAAGTTTAACTATAGCTGCCTAGGTGTAAATTATTGTATTTTGATCATCCGTACTCTCCAGGTAGAAATGAAGAATTTGAGGGAAAGTGCTATTTAAAAAAATTGTATTTGGTATCATTAAATTTATAAAATAGATGCCTTCTTTTCATAGAAGAAAGTTTTGTTTCAGTTGTAGTGTAAAGAAAGGCATGAGCTCTCTTCTTTTGAAAGCTGTGCTTAGGAAATACAAGCCAGTAACAAGGAAAGAAAGCGTCCTCCTCAGTATCTCCAACCATTAAAATTTTGTCACTCTACTTCACTGTGACAGTTTCAGCTCTCATGAGGTCTCTGTAAGGGACTCTTCAGTTCAAGATGAGGGCTACCAACATACAGAGCGTCTTGCTGCTAGAATGCATTCTACATACTGAAATATAACAGCACGCACATCTCCTAGAACTGCCAACTTTGGTAAATTTGGGGAAGGTTAGATGATCCCGGCTAGCCTCTTACTGCATTAACACTATGGAGAGATCAATAGTGGCAAAAAGTGAAAATGAAAATAAAACAAGGACAATCACCACCCGTTGAATTGTGACTAAAGGAGATGACAGATGGCGTGATCACACAATATAAGGTATGGATGCTACGTGTCCAGATGACGAAGTGACAACGAAACACACCAAGGCATCATAATTTCACTCATTCACGGTCACCCTGCTTTACCCACTTCAAGAGAAATTATTCTCAGCAGCTACTAGCCATGCGTAAGCCCAAGAATCATGAAACCCCCAAGCTGTGGCACTGTGGGTGTGTCACCTCCACTGTGTGTCCCTGTCACCTATGCCCATGAGCACCCTGGGATTTGCTCTTTCTACCCATGAAATTCCGTTGCCCTTATTCATTGAGGATGGTGGGTTTCCAGCCTTAAGGTTCTAACAGTATATTGTTGGGAAAGGCTGTTCTCAATGAATCTTAACCACTGTCTCCTGAATAAAACACTCGGGTGCTACTGCCCCCTACTGGTCATAATATCTGCGACCATTTCACTATATTTCTTTTCTAGACTGTCTTTGTGTGTTTGGTGGTGTTAAGGTATTTGGTTGGGTCGTGGTTATCCAGCTCAAAACAAACTCTCCATCAATGCTTCCCTGGCTTACCTGTGCATCACCATGCTTGTTATAAATTTATAATTCTACTTGCAATTCATTTCATAGCTCAAGCTTGCCGCAAACTTTTTTAAGTAAGGGAGGCTGGCTTTGACTTCCTGTTCCTCCTACCTTCACCTCACAAAGCCCGAGATTACAAACATGTACCATTGTACCAGGGCTGGAAATTTAGCTAAGATTATGTTGTGCTTGCTAAACATTAACAAGCATTTAAACTGGGCATGGAAGTACAAACCTATAATCACACCACTTGGGAGTTAGAGGCAAAAGAGGAAGTAATCGATGGGCATCTTTGGCTTAAGGCTAGCCTTTGCTACATATGAGCAATACTACACAGACATACACACATACACACACACACACACACACACACACACACACACACACACATACGAAGAGAGAGAGAAAGAGACAGCAACCTTAGACCACCCTGAACTTCAGTATATGTTTTTAAAAGCAGGAGATAAAAATTTCATATGAACGATACTCTTCCTATACTAGAAGAAAAGTAACATTTTTTATCATCTCAGGAAATAGAGACTAAGGATAACGTGTACAAGAAATATTGCATCAGACACACCTTTGTTTTACTAGCCCTATTGCCAATCAGGTAACCAGACATCTGAGCTCATTTGTCATGTCGCATATTCATAACATACCAGTCATTGCCAAGATCAGCATGCCCAGATGCATTTCTTTTTCTTATGAATGCCCCTATGCCAGATACAAATTGTGCTAACTGAGCTTGTGTCCTTTTATACTATTGCATTGTCTTCCTGTCGATTCCACTTAATTTTTTTTCTTTATCATTATTATTGATCACAATTTATTCAATTTATGTGCTGGCTGCAGCCCTCTCCCTCATCTCCTTCCAGTCTCACCCTCTCTACCTCACCCTATCACACATCCTTCACATAGTACACTGTAGGTCCTCCTCCCCTACACTCTGACCCTAGTCTATCAGGTCTCATCAGGACTGCTTGTATCTTCTTTCTCTGTGGCTTAGTTAGGCCACCTCACCAGGAGGATGTGATCAAAGACCTGGGCACTGAGTCCATGTCAGAGACAGCCCCTGCTCCCTTTATTAGGGAGTGCACATGGAGACTGAGATGTCCATGGGCTACAACTTAGTAGAGTCGAGGTCCTCTCTATGCAGGGTCCTTGATTATTCATCAATCTCTGAAGGAATCCCTGAGCCCAGAATTTTGGCTCTGTTCATCTCCTTGTGGAGCTCCTGTTCCCTCCAGGACTTTCTATCTTCTCTTTCTTCCATAAGATTCCTTGCACTCTGCCCAAAGTTGGCTAGGAGTCTCAGTATGTGCTTTGATACCCTGGTGGGTAGAGTCTTTCAAAGACCCCTGTGGAAGGATCCTATCCTATTCCCTGTCTTCTCCTACTTCTTATATCTATCCTGTTTGCCCTTCTAAATGAGGATTAAGGCTCCTCCCTAGGGACCTCCTTGTTTAGCTTCTTTAGGACTATAGATTTTAGTATGTTTGTCCTTTATTGCATGGCTAATATCCACTTATAAGTGAGTATATACCATGTGTGTCTTTCTGTTTCTGGAATATCTCACTCAGGATGATCTTTTCTAGTTCCCACTACTTACCTGCAAGTTTCACGATTTCCTTGTTTTTAATTGCTGTGTAGTATTCCATTGTGTAAATGTACCACAATTTCTGTATCCATTCCTCCCTTGAGGGACATCTAAGTTGTTTCCAGATTCTGGCTATTATAAATAAAGCTGCTACGAATCTGGTTGAGCAAATGTCTTTGTTGTGTACTTGAGCATATTTTGGATATATGCCCAGGAGTAGTATAGCTGGATCTTGAGGTAGCACTATTCTTAATTTTCTGAGAACGTGCCAGATTGATTTCCAAACTGGTTGTACAAATGTACATTCCCACCAGCAATAGAGGAGTGTTCCCCTTTCTCCACATCCTCTCTAGCATGTGTTGTCACTTGAGTTTTGATCTTAGCCAATTTGAAAGATATAAGGTGAAATCTCAGGATCATTTTGCTTTGCATTTCCCACATGACTAAGGACTTTGAGTATTTCTTTAAGCGTTTGTCTGCCATTCCTCATTCCTCTGTTGTGAATTTTCTTTTTAGTGTTGTATCCCATTTTTAAATTGGATTACTTGGTTTGTTAGTGTTAATTTCTTGAGTTCTGTATATATTCTGGTATTAGGTCTCTGTCAGATATAGAATTGGCTATGATCTTTTCCCAGTTTGTAGGCTTTCATTTTGTTCTGTTGACAGTGTCCTCTGCTTCACAGAAGTTTTTCAGTTTCATGAGGTCCCATTTTTTGATTGTTGATCTTAGAGCCTGTGCTGCTGGTGTTCTGTTCAGGAAGTTGTCTCCTGTGCCAATGAGATTAAGGCTCTTCCCCACTTTTCTTCTAACAGATTTAGTATGTCAGGTTTTATTTTAAAGTCTTTGATCCACTTGGACTTTCTTTTTGTGCAGCGTGATAATTACTGATCTATTTGCATATTTTCTACAGATAGACCAACACCATTTGCTGAAGATGCTATTGTTTTTTTTTCTTTTTTTTTTTTTTCATTCATGGTTTTGGCTTCATTGCCAAAAATCAAGTATCCATAGGTGTGTGGGTTTAGTCCTGGATCTCTGATTCAATTCCATTGATCCACCAGTCTGTTTCTATTCCAGTACCATGCTGTTTTTATTACTGTTGCTGTATAATACAGATTGAGTTCAGGGATGGAGATACCTCCAGAGTATATATTTTTTTGTTCATGATTGCGTTAGCTATTCTGGATTTTTTGTTTTCCATATGAAATTGAGAGTTACTCTTTTAAGGTTTTTAATGAATTGTGTAGATTGCTTTTGGTAGAATGGCCATTTCAATTCCATTTTTTTTTTTAGTGGAATTGAATGAAGCTAAAGAACCTTCAGGGAGGGCTGGCACTATAACTCAGCATTAAAGCATTGCTGGGCATGTATGAACCCATAACTTCAGTACCTAACACTGATAAAATGGAACAAATGCTCTCTCAGAGCATGTGGTCAGGTCCTAAGTCCACTACGCACAGAATGTCAGATGCACATGAAAAGAATTCTGCAGAAAAAAATGTGATAAGGGACAAAGAGCACTGTGAATGTTTTTACTGTCTGTGAGCCACACAATGCATATGGTTAGGACAGTCAGTGTCTTGTTTCATTTTTACCACAATGTATGGAGGAAAGAAAACAAAGTATAGCTGTGAGATACTCTGAGAAGTGGAACAAAGTTGAGCTATGGAGAAAAAAAGTGTGTATTTGTATATACAGACATATGCAATACATATATACACAAATGATATAACTAATAGGAAAGTTACAAAAATTACATTTCCTTTTATTTCCTCTATCTGAAATTGTGGCTGTAACATAGAATTGTGGGCTAAAAATAGCTGGGTTAGAAAGCTTTGCCGTTGACTTTTAAAATGGTTTTGATAAATGGGAGGCATTCCTATTAAATATAGTGTTAACAGTGTCCATATAGACAAAGTTGTGCTGCGTAGAGTCATTGGCTCAGTAGAGATCAAGCTATAAACATCAAAGTCAAATGCACATTAAATTCCTAGGAACATGAAGGCGAACAGTAATGTCTGAGGAAGGCAGAGTTTACAAAGACAAGATTAAAAACTAACACCTATAACCTCCTAATCTAAATTAATAGGACAAGGGAATATAAATGCTGTTTATCAGGTATATTCAAACAATAAAAGACAGTATTAGCAACCATAAGCTGTGTCAAGCATTCATTAAAAAAACAATTAAGCATGAAAAATACAATAGCTTTAAAATCAAATGTGTCTGTAAATAGGCTGAATAATGTCATAAACACAGCTAGAACACTGCCAGTTAAAGTGCCAGATAAAAAGATTTTTAGGAAGCATTAAATATATGGAACTTAATATCTCTACTTGGACTCTAATGATTCCTTTAGGAGAAAACATTAATATTAGCGCAGTCTCTTTCACTACACATGCAAATTATAAACAATATTTTGTATATGCAACACAATAGCCAATGAAATTTATCTATTATGTATACACTGATCTTTATAACAAAATGACACAGATGAACTAAATAATGGGGTTGAAAGAGAAAATTAAAACAATATAAATGACATCTAGCTACTGGGTCACGAAAGTGTCCTTTTCTGTGGCTTTAAATCATTCCCTCTCTCCCTCTCTTTCTCTCCCTTGTGTGTTTATGTATCTGTGCACAAGAACGTGAACACATGTGTATGAGCACATTGTTGTATACATGTACACATAAATACAAATTCTTAGTAAATATAAACATGACAAAATCAATTTTCTAAAAATATTTTTAAAATGCAAAATCAATATCATATACTTGAATAAAAACTGGCACAAAATTAAGTTCTTACTTCTGGTTAAACATTTGTAGGAGATGAACAAATTTCTCTCCTGAGCTGGTGTCACAACGGATACCATCATTAAGAAGCCAAAGAACACAGTTGCTGTACTCTTTCAGTAAGTACGTTAACAGTGTCTTCTGTTCTAGAGTGTTAAATCTGAGAGGTCTCAGAGTCGTTTTGATTTGCATCTCCCTGATGGCTAAGGACGTTGAGCATTTCTTTAAGTGTTTTTCTGCCTTTCTATAATCCTCTACAGTCAGTTTTCTTTTTAGCTCCATACCCCATTTTTTAATTTGGTTTCTTGCTTTTTAACTTCTTGAGT
>JAQQSO010004948.1:0-12392 GCA_028658305.1 Pachyuromys duprasi | reverse complement strand
GAAAAGAACAACAACAAAAGGCAGAATGGACAGTGTGTAACCAGAAAGAATCAGCTTTCTCGTTGCTGCTCGGCTGCTATCCCTGGAGGAAGTCCACTGGCAAGGACTAAGTAGTGGGGACACTCAACTGATGCTGTCCTGTGACAGCTATGCTGGAGAACTTGGAGGTGCCTGCCCTTCCAAAGCCAAGTAGTAAAATGGCTGCAGCTGACTGAGGTCCTAGCTGTGACCTTACTCCAGATCTAGACAAAGAACAATTGCCTAAGCAACCTGCCAAGCTGCTGACCCACAGAACTCGTGGACTAATGTAGTCTTCCGATCCACTAGCATGAGTAGGAATTACATTTTATTGCATATGACGTAAGCTGTGGGTGACATTTAGTTACTGAAAAACCATCATTGGCTTCGCCTCACCATGGAAGCTCTAGTAATTTTTACTTTTAAAGCAAGGAATCCTATAGGCCCTCGTTATTTTGCACCTTCTGGTTGTATTTGCAGCTGGCATGTCATTTATTCAATCAGGTTGTTAGGAGGATGTCTAATTTTCTAAGTGGAAAATATATGCAGCATTATTGCAGATGAGAAGCCCCTCTCTGAAGTCTAGTGCAGCAGTAAAATGACAAAATGTTTCTGCGTATCGCTGTGAGCCTAAGAAAACACTGGAATGGAGAAGACAAAGTACAGGAAATGGACACATTATCCACGCCGTTCAGAAGAGCAGGTAAACACAGTCCACATTTTTGTTAAGCACCAAGTGATACATCTTTATGAATTAAATATTTCCCAATACGGGATGCTTTCTGATAGGCAAATCATAGGTATTGCCATTTATTCGTTTAACGGACTGCAATGCTGAAAGTTTTCATGCTGGGGAGGCGACTCAGTGGGTAAGAGTGATTGCTGCACAAGCACGTGGACTCCAGTTCAAATCCTCAGCACTCATGTAAAAGCTATGAGAGCTGGTGTGCGTGTGTAAACCCAGCGCTGAGGAGGTCAGAGACAGGAAGATCACTGGGCCTCCTAGTGGTCCGCCTAGTAGGAAAAGCGAAGTCCCGGTTCAGTGAGAGACCACAAGGGACTAAGATGGAGGGTGCCCCTGTGCAAGCCAACCCTTACCCTGCACCCACACAGGCAACACCCCTCCACACAAAAACAAAGAAATGAGAAAATTTGTTTGTTAATGACAAAATTTGTTTGTTAAAAGAACCAAAACACAAAGAGGTTCGAAGACTGTAAGTATGAAAATATGAATAAGAATTTTCAAGTTAAAATCAACTTCTGAGCAAGGCATATTATTAGCTAACTTAACCAAGCAGTCTTGATTTTATTTTTAATTACTTTTGTTTTTTAATTCAGAGCCTCATGTGGTCTGGGCTGGCCTTGACCTCCTGGCCTTCTAATTTGACTCCACCACACCTGGCTAAATATTCTTTGTAGCAGGATCTTGCATTTGCGATTGCGGATTTTTGTCACCAATTATTCTTGTTCTGGAATCCTGGAATTTAATCATTTAAACTTATCATTTAAGTAAGAAGCCTTATCATGTTTTTGTAGGGACATATATTAAAAGGCTGAGTATCTTCAGCTGGTCTGGAATAGTCTGAGATTAGAAATGTGTCAGTTGACGCAAGACATTTCTTGTTGCTATTGATTTTTTTGTTATTAATTTCACATAGAGCATTGCCCTGTTAAATTTTATCTCAAGAGAATACTCAGTATTATAATTTGGAATTCATTTGGACAACACCACGAATTCACTTACAAATAGAATCTGCCACTGGGTCCCTTAAACTTGCTTTGCTTATATTTCAAATATTGACACTGTAAAAATCTAATACAAGGATGATTAACTTTAAAACAGAAAACTAGATGAGATACAGTCTTACCATAATAAGAAGAAACATGTCGGTTAATGAGTCTCTCTACCACACAATTTCTTCAGAAAACAAATTATCTTACTAATGCAAATGGTTTCATTTGTAAGACTAACTTGTAGCTGAAATGGCTCAGCTGGTGATGGCGCTTGGCACTAACCATGACTGTGTGAATTTAATCTCTGGGATTCATGTGGTAGAAAAGCGGAACTGACTCCTACAAATTTTCCTCTGTCCTTCACACATGCTAGGGCTCATGTGACAACACACACAGGTGTGCACATAAACACACACACACACCAATAAGTAAATGTTTTGAAGCCTGTTTGCTACCTTAAATGCCTAAAGAGAAATATTCACTCTATTTTTTTCCCCTTAACATAGGAAGTAAATTTACAAGTACTTTGCTTTGGGAGTTTTTAAAAATAATTTTAGCAAAACACAATTATTTTAAACAATTACTTCCAGCTGTAAATGAACTGGCTTTAAGCTACACCAAGAAACAGTCATTTAGCATAAGCTAATTACCTCTTCTGAACCCTACCCTAATGTTCTATAATTGAAAATAATAGTTTCTGAACACCTAAATGAATTGTGAGGGCCTGTATTCTTAATTGCCTTCCCTCTGTTTTCAGGGCTCCTTGGTCACCTAAACTGTTTCTTGGCTCTGCTTTCTAATGAGGCAGAAAATTAAAGACTTTAGTAGAAGAGGTGTACATAAACCATTCATATTCCACCTGCCTGGGCAAAACAAGAGACAGCGCTCTGATAGATTAGACTGGCGGCTTGGTTCTGTGGAGAACGGTCTCACAACGACATTGCAGACATTAATACTAATCAATGAGGTAAGGGACATTCAGGTGCCCCAGTCCCTCCTCTGACTTCTCTTTCACAAATAGAATTTGTGACTTAATTTTTCAAAGAAAAATTAATCATTTCTCCTAACACCCATCAACAGGTTTAATTGCCCACTTTCTCAGCATAACTTCATCTTATTTTCTTTTGACATCCCATTATGGAAGCAATAGTTATATGATTATTTCTCAAGGGAAGTACTCATTACTTCATAATATTGTTATCTCTTAACCTTAAGGTTAAAAAAATTTCATTTATAAGATAACTAATCTGTTTTGGAAATAACTTTTTGGGTCATTTTCTATGGCTTTTCCCACATGTCTTTCAAACATGAAAACGAAAATTACATGTAGTTTTTCTCCTGTGGGGCAAGGAAATAGTAATTTCTTGTGATCTATAAGTTATTTCCAAGTTTCATTTTAATTTTTAACAACATTATGGACTCATTTATGTTGTAGTTCATAATGCCAAATTCATTCACAGTCTTTGTAGCCATGTTGCTTTGAAATCTTATGAGTAAAGACAGTAGATTTAATACGGGCGTCTGCTTTAATCCTTCCATGGATATTTGAAAAACAACTAAGACACTTGTAAAGTCGTAAAACTCAAGAATGAGGAGACTATAGAAGGAGAAAGGAGCCACAGAATTTTGGAAGCTGAGGATCAGATAGCTGAGGGATATTTGTCTTAGTGAAATCAAGAAAACTGAGACTTCACACAGAGAACAGAAACCCAACCAAATTTAAGATGCGAATTCTAGGGACTCAGAATGGGGAATATAAGTTAACCTCTGTAAGCAGAGATAAAGGAAAGAAGTTGAAATAAAGTGAATAGGTTGAAAGCTAACGCATTAAGCAGGCTTAGAAATCTTTCTCTAAATAGCTAGGCAGCTAGTTTTTCCAGCCCCAGCAACAAAGCTTCCGTTTCTAAGAAGGGGAGGGTCTGGAGGACAAGGGGGGAGGGGGAAAGTAAGGCAATTCTCTTTAAATTAAATAAATTAAAATGCAAAATGAATAAATAAAGAGGAGCTAATCATCTGTGCATTGACAACACCAGACTTCAGCGAGACTCTAGCTCTAATACAGGGGAAAAAAAAATGAACCTTTAACATACTTAGTGCTGAGCCGACAGCCAAGGAAGAAAATTTAAATGCCTCCACACAGAGGCACTTCACTTAGAATGGCCAGTTAGATGACTTATGCGAAAACCATGGCTGGCAAGTCCTACATTCACTCACAACTGTCAACGAAGTGTCTGAGAACCCGTTCTTCTGTGTGAACAGACAAGTCACTGGAGAGCAGGGGAGTCCTGTGCGCCGTGTGCGTGGTTCTGTCTGAGTTCCAGTCAAACAAAAGCAGCAAATTGGAAAAATGCACCATGTTGTAGAAAATAGTTACTGTATCTCCCATGATGTCTATCTACTGGATGAGGTATATATGCACAAATATGTACACCTATAAATATTTTATCAATATTTTGTAAATATTTTATAAAGACTAAATAAATATTTATAAACATTCACATTTATAAATATTTTAGTTCTGGACAAGAAAGAGATGTTACCTTTAAATAAAAGAATGGGATAATATATTACGCTCATTCCTATACATGTATATTAAATATATGTGAAAATGGAGAAAACACAGGTTTCTGAACAGTAAAAATCCAAAGGCTAAAGAACCCTAACCTTCCTGCTCTCCCTCACCTGGAAGGTCTGGCTTTGAGAGTTTAAAGAATGGAAAGAGCCTGATAGTTTGTATACATTATTTCATACGTTTTCTTCCATATAGATGCAAATGCTCAAGTATTATAGGGTGAGATCATAGCAAAATCTATGCTTCTCTGATATGGTAAGCCCCTTACTTATGTTGTCATATCATTGGCAACTGCTAAGCCCTCACAAGGACAAAAGATGCTAAGCTAAGTCTTGTGGACAGCATCTGTCTCTACCCTGTGTGGTCACCTTGCTAGGAAAAAAAAAAGTCTTGACATATTGGCCAATCAAAGCAGAAATTAAACTTTAAAGTGAATGCATGCTTGTGGATTGTGATCCGACTGAAACCCAGCTTTGAGAGCATGGAGAATCGCCTCCCTTCATTTGTGAGGTTTGGGAAGGTGTATTTAGTGTGCTGAAGGATGGCCTGGAGGACAGGCCTAGGTGAGATGCCTGTGCCGGTCAAAGGGGATCCATAAGTCCCTGGACGAGAACTCAAAATGTGGGTCTTGGTGTAGCGTTTCTCCAGTGGGGCCACCTGCACACCAGGGACAGTGGCTAAAGCATACATCAGGGTCTCCTGAGGACCACCCTCCTGGGCTCCTGTTGAAAAGGGAGGACCCCTCCTGAGGCTTCGGACATGCAGAAGTGTGTTGAGGGACTGCAGGCGCCTTTGCCGCGGTGAAACTGCTGAGCAAACAGGCTGTGGGTGGGTGTGACAGCGCCAGCACTGAGCTGAGCTACTGCGCTGAAACTGCTTTAAAATGTGACGATTAATTTCTCCATTTAGAGAGAGAGCTCTGCAGAAAAGGTAAGTGACCTTACAACACCATGATTTGTGAAAATGGAGTTTTGGTGTTTCTTTTTTTTTTTTTTTTTTATTCTTGGAAAATGGTGTTCAGAAGCCATGGAAAAGGTCACCTTTTCTGAGTGGAAAAAAAAAATCAAGCAGAGTGAATGGAAATGATTTGAGGGCAAATTAGCTTAAGTGCTAAATGACTACACTGTAGATTTCAGGTGCATTATGAGTGGGAAAAGACTGGTTGGCTAGGCCGGGGTCAGGAGAGCTACCAGAAGAGGGGGCATAGTACTTGGAATTGGAGTTTAGAAGTTTCGAGCATGGGTCTCTTTAGAAGATTATCTTGAGTAGAGGCTGTTGCCTGTCTTTGGATCCTTTCCCCCTTCCTGGGCTGCCTTGTCTGGCCTCATTGAGAGAGAATGTGCTAAGTCCTGCTGTGACTTGAGGTGCCAGAGTGGGTTGGTACCTCTTGGGGGCCTCCTCTTCTCTGAGGAGGAGGGGGAGAGAGAAGGGGAAGGTACTGGGAGGAGAGGAGGGAAGGAGGGAGGAGGCTGGGATCAGGCTGTAAAGTGATTATATAAGTGAATAAATGGGAAAAAAAAGTAACTTGAGGCTAAGGTATATGTGTCTTCAGGGTAAGCACACTCTCTTGAGGGTAGAGTGTCCTGCCACTCATTAGGACCCTAGAAGAGAGGCAGCAGGAGAGATGGGGTGAAGCCAGAGGAGACACAGGGAAGACGCCATACCTGTCAGCTCCCTGGTGGGGGTGGGGCTGACCCCCAAAGGGGAAGGCCACAGGCTTAGAGGGTGTGCTACTTAGAAGTAAGTTGCCAAAACCAATCCTCCTGATTCTTTTTTTTTTAATTTTAATTTTTAAATTTTTATTATTAGTTACATTTTATTAACTCTGTATCCCAGCTGTATCCTGCTCCCTCGTTCCCTCCCAATCCCACCCTCCCTCCCTCATTCCCTCCCTCATCTACTCCCCGCCCCTTTCCAAGGCCACTGAGAGGGGAGACCCTCCTCCCCTTTCATCTGACCATGGTTTATCAGGTATCTTCAGGACTGGCTGCAAAGTTCTCCTCTGTGGCCTAGCAGGGCTGCTCCTCCCAAGGACCTCCTGATTCTCTTAAGGAGACCCACAGCTGTTCATGGGAATAGCCGCGGAGTGGTTGCGTGTGGGCAGTTGGAGTAGTACCTGGGTGTTTTCTGGGCTGAGAACAAGGAACAGGATGTCATGGGTCATATCTTTACAGCGTCCGCTGGATCTACCAAATCAGAGCCTGATGTATCTCTGTTTTGTTTTCTTTTTCCCCGGATAACACTTAGTAATCGTTTCTGATACCCTTTTTCAAAAAATGATTTCTTCTCGTTTTGCAATTACGTGTACACGTGTGCAGTGGTGCAGGTTCCCTTAAAGGCAGGAAAAAGAGAACCCCATCTCTGGAGCCGGAATTAAAGGAGCTTTTGGTCCGCTGGATGCTGGATGTTGTTGGGGCTGGGAGCCAAACTTGGGTTCTCTGCAAGAGCACTCCATACCCTTAATCTCTGGTCATCTCTCGAGCTCAGTTTCTGCGCGTGCCCATTAACCTCCAGAAGCCGGTCCAACTACTGAGGTATTAAATACGGTGCTAACAGGAATCTGTAAGTAACTGCCATTCAGAAACTTACTTCTGAGATAAAGGGTTATTAACGACAGCGGCTAGAAATTAAAACTGAGAAGAAAACTTTAGGCTGCAGTGCAAAAAAAAAAATAGGTATGTATCTCGTGGTGTTTTCCTTTGTGTGGTTACAGTCAACTGAAGGTATATAAGCTCTGCGAGGTGCTGGACGGCCTGTGTCCAGCGCTGGACATGACATGAAAATAGTCACTTAGACCTCCATCATCAGAGTGGTCCCACGCACAGCTTAACGCTGAGCTTTTCTTTAACATTTAAAACATTTGTGGAACATTTTCATTTTGTGTTGAGGCCTGAAGACTTCGCTGCTGTCCATATCCTGTGATTTCTGGATGAGTATGAGAAGTCTTTTTTCCCTCCTGAGTGCTGAATATTGAAGAGCGCTTGCTAAGGGCAATAGATGTTTCAATGGGATAAATTAGCATCTATTCCATGGTGCTTGATTTGAGGGTCATAATACCAAAAACAAAAGGAAATTAAGTGTAGTGTTAAAGTTACAAAAAATACTGGCAGTTCAAAAATAAGGAAGAAATTGTTGTAACAAATTCTCATTTAGGGCAAGGTAAGGACAGGTAGAGGAGATTAAAAAAATGTTAAGGAACAACAAGAGTTCATCATCTCATGAAAATATGTGTGTGATTCTGCTCTGTCTCCATTGAGCCAGAGAAACAAGACAATATGCATCCAAGCAGTGAGATGTCGGTCTCTAATAGAAATTATTATTTAAGATAATAAGCTCTCCATCTGCAGCTGAAAGACTCAATGTAGAATTAGGGCATTTTTGTTCTTATTCCTAACAAATCCAGTAACCTGCCTGTGGCTTATGGTGCTTATTAACAGAAGAGGTAGGAGCCATGAGACCCAGGGCAGGTTTCTCTGCTAAAAAACAGGTACTTCCCACTTTGTGAATCTTACAGTTGGGGGCAATGGTTGTGGCTTTAGTGAATCATTGGACAAAGTCATGTGGCATCCTTATGAAGAGATGCAGAGCAAATATATAGATTCAGTATACACACACACACACACACACAGTTCAGTAAACGATAGATTCGTGGATGACTCACATGTGAGCAGAAGGAATCTGATGACATTTAGAAATGCCCGAGCCTTGATTCAACTTAAACCTTAAGCAGCCACACTTTTCTACAACTACTGAATTATTTATTATTATTCTTATAGTGTGTGTATATATCTGACAAGTGTGTGTAAAGGTCAGAGAACTACCTGTGGGAGTCAGGTCCCAGGGAAAGAACTCAGGCTGTCAGGGTTAGCAGCAAGCATCTTTACCCACTAAGCCATCCTGCTAGTCCAGGTCTTGACTTTTAAATCCAATGTTTCCACCAACAACTAGAACAATAGCATGCTTGTACATTTAGAGATGACACAAAGTTGTAGGCATCAGCCATCTTACCTTCCACAAATATTCCAAACGATATGTTCAGGTTGGACCTTGAATTTTATTTTATTTTGGTTTGGTTTATTTATTTGATTTTTTTTTTTTGGTGCCAGAAGTCAAACCCAGGGACTTAGATATGTGGGGCAAGTGCTCTCCCTCTGAAGCCACTTGAAGTTTAACAATAATGAATATAATTCACCTGTTTAATACACAATGAGAAACTCTTAACTTTTAAAAACTTTTCAGAGGGAAGAATCATGCTGTTAATTTATGACTCAAAATGAATTATTAGCAAGACTTGACTGCTTAGAAAAAGCAATGATGAGCTTGGGATGTGGCTCAGTTGGTCAAGTTCTCACTAGCATCTATGAAGCCCTAGGTTCCAGTCCCAGAAAGGCACTGATAACGAAGGCATGGTGGTGTATGCCTGCAATTCCAGCACTTGCTTGGAAAAGGTGGGGACATCAGGAGTTCAAGGCCATCCTCAGGCTACATAAACTGTGATGGATACTGCAATATTTGAAAGACAGATATAGGAATAGATGATACTTTACCTGTATTGTTCTATAGACAAACGGTGAGGAGAGGAAGTTTAGAGAGAAAAGTTAAAACATATCTGTCAAAAGGAGCTGCCTCTCTGTGAAAGGGGTCTTCGAAGATTCCTGTCACAATTCAATAATGTCACTGAGGAGATTCCCCACTGTGTGATGGGAAGTGGGAATTGGTGGAAAAATTCAGAAGTATTATAAATTAAATCTAACCTTCAAAAATCCGTAGGACCTCTTGATTGATGTACCTTTTTATTTCTTCAAATGAAACAGCATCAGCCTAAGGGAGGAAAAGGAATGTCTATCAAAATAAGGCAGAGCAGAAATGGATAAGGAACAAAAATGTTGGGTTTGGGATACTTCTGTTGGTACGATTTGTCAAGCAAGAAGCTTCTGGCAGTGCACTATTTTGGGCAATAAATACCGTTTGATCCAATGCTAGGGTAAGCTGAAGTTCACAGTTGCTTTACAAGCTGTGGGCTAGGATTATAGCCAGTGATGCTAATATTTCTCCTACGAATGGAGACGGGTGGTTATCAACAATTAGGAGATAACAGTTTCTGTCACTTCATTTCATACAGTTAAAAGGGCCCAAACAACGTGATGGTGCTAATAACCAACTACAGTTCAATGTGAGCTCCACTCCTGGGCACTGGCAAAGTCTATAGCAACCAACATCACGAGCCTTCAAAGGAAAAAAAAATCCAAAACAGAAACTAGATTGCAGGATTATCCTACAAAATGATTTCACCCCCTCAGGTTTTGCCTGTCTCATGCTACTGTAACTTACATATTAACATAAATATATTAACCGATTTTTAAATAGATAATTTCCGAGATACCTGGTAGCCACAAACAGGTAAGTAGTTTCAGCTGAATGCTTAATCCCTTGGCAAAAACCCACCCTTTAAAGTAGCCGTGACACTTTCCAAAGGGAGCTAAATAATACTTCTAAGATGGGCCAGCATTTCAAAGTGTTTTGTTATTCTTCTTTGTATTTGTATTTATGTTCTGAGGCTCCAAGTATGACAATGGAGACAACATGGAACACATTAGAAGTTGTGATGCAGGGATGCCTTCATGGCCAATCATACACTTTGAGAAACACATAACAGAGCCAAGTACGATGTGATCAGATGAGGGACTTGAAAGATCTGTGGGAAATCTCCATGAGATGTGACATTCGGTTATGGTCCCAATTACTCCCATAAATTAGGCAGTTGGTCCTTAATCTATAAAAAGTCCCTGTCTTGGTGAGTTCTACATCATCCTTCTTCAGAGATTCCTGCATTCTGTTTGCATGTTAAACCTGTATATGTGATGATCACATTGTCTGCTTGTCCATCTACAATAATCCATTCACTTAGAATGCAAAAAGAAAAAGACAATGTAGTGTGCTCATAAAGTGCTGGTTTCTATTGGTCAGAAGCGTCACCTTGTTTTCAGTGTGCATGGGAGAAAGGAACTTGGATACAAGTTCTGGAAGGAAAGTGGACATGGGTCCCAGCCCTAAGCAGGAAGCTATCTGCATTTGATACCTGCTGGCAAAGGGACGAATCAATTTTCTCTAATGGGTGTCACTGTACAACCATTCTTCAGGGTAGGCCCCATGCCCAGGAGGAGTTGTCCAATATTAGAAAAAAAAAACCCTCAAAGGTATTTTTGTGGATTTCTTACTTTGTTTGGGCATCTTTTTCCTTATTGTTTTGTGTTTTTTTAATTCTGTTTGTTTTATTGTTTTGTGGTTTGTTTGTTTGTTTTGTGATTTTTTTTTGCTTTTGGTTTTTTTTTTAATTTATCTTACTTTGTTTTTTAGAGAGAGAAAGCCCATAAGACTGAGTGAGTTGGGTTGGGTAGGCAGTAAGTGGGGAGTTGGGGAGGGGAAATATGATAATGTATATTGTGTAATTTCTTTTAATAAAACATGTACTTGAGTGCGTGGCCTGATAGTAGAAACCGACACTCTGCTCAAGTTTTGCAGGTTTTCTGCAGGCACAGTTCAGCAATGAGGTGAAAATACTGAAGCAGAAAGGTTGAAGGAATGCTTCTCACTGGTCTAAGGAGAGTATGTCTTTAACCCTCCTCCTTCATCGTAGGATCCACTTTTGCTCCTGTCACAAAAGTTTTCACACTAAACTCCTCAGCCGAATGGCCTCCCATCATTCTCCCTGAAATATTAGGGAGGTAAAGGCTGCTTTAGGTGATCACACTCTTGACCTAAGGAATTCCTACATCAGGGCATATTTGCTCGTGTGGCCAGCTGAACAGAGTCCCAGTGTGAAGCAGATGTGTGTGTTTGTGAGAGGAGCAACCACAGACACTTTTGGAGAAGCAGGGTTTTTGGCATGTGTACACGCCTATAACCCCAGCACTGGGGAAACTGAGGCCAAAGGATCCCGAGTTGTAGCTCAATCTGGGCTATCCCACAAGGTCCTGTCTTGAATACCACCCTTCCGCCATTACAGTAGACAACCCCAAACCCATACACAAACCCAAACCAAACAATGGTTTTGGAGTCAGCTAGACCTGGGTTTGGCCCTCTTCATTCTTTAATCTTGATCAAGGCAACTCTACCCCTGCACTTATGAACAGATGAGGGAAAGGGTCCCATTCTTACAGTTTGGCTGTGAAGGTCTAGGATGTAATGGAGGTCCAACACAGGACCTGTCACATAACTTTAAATAACGGTGAAGACTGGTTTATTTTATATTTTTAAAAGGATTATTGTATATATAAATGATACACGGCCAACTAAGACAGGGGCTCTACTTACCGGGGTGCCAGGGATGCCTGGAGAGCCTGGAGGGCCTTGGTGGCCAGGCGATCCTATGGAGCCCTTGCTTCCTGGTGGCCCCACAGGACCTATAGCCCCCTTCATGCCCGTAAGACCTGGTTTTCCACGTTCACCCTGTGGCCCTCTGTCTCCTGGAATTCCTTGATCACCCTGTTTGGGGGTAGGAAAATAAGGGATCACCCTTTCTAGTAATGAATCAGCTGTGGTTATGAACAAAAGTCCTAGGTCTAGACTACCATTCATTTACAGTGGACCCTTGGATCAGATACTTCCACTCGGTACCCAAGCTTGTACCATTAGCATGTGGGAATATTAATGTTAATAGTATCTTTTAGCTAGGGCAACGTTGAGAGCTGAATGCACCCAAGGAAAACGCTTAAAATGGCGTCTGACCCTTTGGAATCACCAGCATATAGATCCCAGTGGCAACGATAGTTATCATCATTCAGTCTAGGATGATGTCACTTTTGAAAGTCAGCACTCACTGTCACTTCAGGTCTGGGTCTCTTTTGTAGTTATATAAAAGATTGCTAACAGGAGCGCAGCTCTGAGATTTTTCACCTAGAAAAACTCAAAACCTGTTCTAAATCATAGGGTTACCTTCCAATTTGCATTTTCATCTGGCCCTTATTAGAGCCTTTGGAGTTTCTTCAATAGTTCTGTTTTATATGGGTTTACACAAGTAATCGGTGATGAAAAACTATCACTCAGGAAAGCAAGAGAGAAGAGCTTT
>JAQQSO010004947.1:0-12393 GCA_028658305.1 Pachyuromys duprasi | reverse complement strand
CTTGTCTGAAACATTTCAGTGGGTCTTTTAAAATAAATCAATTTGTCACATTATCCCCTTGGAAAAAGTGATCTTTTAAAAATTTGGGAGTGGAGAGCTACCTGAATTTTCTCTCCTCTTCTGTTTAAAACTGTATCAAATCTTTCTGTTATAGTGTCATTAAAATGCTAACTTTAGGGCTATATGTAAAATACAATATAGTCTTAATTTGTTAATGTTCTAACAAAACAATAAACCAACCATGAAGACATAAAAAATGTATGCGTCGTGTATGTGCATGTTTGTGTGTGTGCTGTGTATGCAAGTGTGGGGCGTGTGCACACCGTGGCATGTACGCAGAGGTCAGAGAACAAGTTCAGATGTCTGTCCTTATTTTTCTTGTTTGGGAAAGTGTGTCTTGTTGTTCATAGTTGTGTGGTCCAGGCTAGCTGGCCAGGGGGTTTCTGGTGATCACTCTGTCTTCAGATCTCAAGCTGTGGTACAGGCACTGGAATTACTGACTGCCATGTCTTTACCTGGATTCTGGGCATCTGAACGCAGGTCCTCACACATAGGAAGCCCTTTACCCACACCCTGGAGCTCCACGTATCAGGGGTCTTATTCAGATGTAGGTACTGATGTAGGGAATTCAGGATAGGACCAGAAATTCTGCATTTGTTATAATGTCCCATGAAGTCAGTATTACTGATTCATCTATTTCACTTAAATAACACGGGCACTGACTACTTTTTTGAGGCATTGATGTGTTCCATAAAGTATTACCTTGGTTCATAAGTTTTCAAGATCTTATCTGTCTGTCTAGTCTCTTGGGTAAATGGTGAACATATTTTGTGTCAGAGTATGTGTGAATGTGAGAATCAAGTACAGATGAGTTACATAAGTACCATGCCTGTAAGTCACATCGCCATTCTGGTATATATTTCATTTTTTAAAAAAAGAAACCCAATCAACAGCTTTCCTCAGTGCTTATGCCACTTTATGTACTGAGAATTGTTAACATGCGCTCAATGAATTGGTACCTGTGATGGCTTACATCTAAGGTGTGTTCGCCATAACTTCATGATCTGAAGGCTCGCATGCTCTTCCTTTATGGGTCAGACTGTTTTAGGCACCGTGGAAACTTCTGGACGTTGACCCAACTAATAGAAATGGATTACTGGAAGAATACCTTTGAAAGTGTTAGCCTGGTCTCTAGCGCTGGGTGCCCTCTGCTTCCTTCTCTACCAGTATGTAAACACTCTATGCCACTTAGCTTGCATCAGCTGCTAAGGGCTATACCATATCCCCATGCCTTCCCTGCCATGAGGTGAACTGAAATCTTCCTGAAGTCATGAGACCAAATGAACCTTTGCTGCTCTAGGTTGTTTCTGTCAGATGCTTTTGTTACAGTGATTAAAAAACAAACAAACACAAATACAATCATTTTGTTTGAAAACGAAAGGACGGTTTCTGTTGTTGCAAAGAGTATCTCTGAAATGAAATCATTACTTGAGTGGTTTTAAAAACAGATTAGACTCTGCAGAAGACAAGGTCTGTGCTCAGAAAGAAAAGAAGCACAAAAGAAAAAGAGGAAGGGCAAAACACAGAACCTTAGTAATTTCAGGTGTGGAGGCATCCAACCTAACTAACGACTGCAGTCCTGGGGCAAAGAAACTTCTAGACTTGATGAAAAATATCAAGCATATCCAAGAAGCTCAACACACCTGAAGCTAGACAAAAGAACCCTAACCAACACATAACCAAATGCACAAGAACAAGGAAAAGACAAAATCCCTAAAGTAGTCCGAAGAAAGGGACAGCCTTAAGGAGGAGTTGAGAGAGGCTACAGGATTCTCCTTAGAAACCACACAAACCTGAAAACCCTGGGGAAAAGCCTTTAGAGGTGGAAACAGAGCTGGGCTCCTAAAATTCTGTGCGAACACAGTCTGGCTTTGAAAACAATGACATCTTCAGACAAAGAGAAGCTGAAGAAGCTGTTACAGCATTGCAAGAAGAGACAGAGGAAGTACCATAGGTGAAGACCAGGGGCATCAGGTCAGTCTGAGTCAAAGGAGTGAAGAACGGAGAGTTGTTAATGCATAAGAAAATGTACCCAAGATTTCAGTCGAATTTTAAGTTTATTTGCAAGTACTTGGCGACTTAGGTACATGATAATACATGAATCTAATATAAACCATTAAAAGCAAAAATATTTTAATTTTATTTTTCATTGATTTATTTATTTAATCACTTTACAGCTTGATCCCAGTTCCCATCTTCTCCCAGTCCCACCCTCACCTCCCTCCCAATTTCCCTCTCTCAGAGAAGGGGAGGACCCCTAAGGGGTATCAACCTGCCCTGACACATAAAGTCACAGCAGGACTAAGTGCATCTTCTCCCACTGAGGCCTGACAAGGCAGCCCAGCTAGGGGAAAGAGATCCAGTGGCAGGCAACAAAGTCAGAGACAGCCCCTACCCCCATTGTTAGGTGACCCACATGATGACCAAGCTGCACATCTGCTACATATGTTTAAAGGGTCTAGGTCTAGCTCCTGCATGATCTTTGGTTGGCGGTTTAGTCTCTGTAAGCCCCATGGGCTCAGGTTGGTATACTCTGTAGGTCTTCTTGTGGTGTCCTTGACCCCTCTGGCTCCCTCTATCCTTCCTCCCACTCTTCCACAAGACTCCCAGGCTCAGCCTATTGTTTGGCTGTGGGTCTTTGCATCTGTTAACCATAAGCTTCTGGATGAAGCCTCTAAGAAAACAGTTATGCTAGGCTCCTGTCTGCACGCATAGCAGAGTATCATTAATAGTGATAGGTTGGTTCTCTTCCATGAGGTGGGTCTCAAGATGGGCCAGTCATTGGTTGGCCATTCCCTCAATCTCTGTTCCATCTTTATCTCTACACTTCTTATAGGCAAGACAAATTTTGGGTTGAAGGTTTTATAGGTTGGTTGGTGTCCCCCTCTTTCCACTGGAAGTCCCACCTGGCTATAGGAGGTGTCGAATATAGGCTCCATATCCTCCTCTGCTAGAGTCTCAGTTAGGGTCACCATCATAGACTCTTGGGAGCCTCCTCTGTTCCAGAGATGGTCCCTACTGATTTCCGTTCTCTCCTGGTGCTCTTCCCCTACACCATCCCCACTCTCCCCACACCTGATTCCTACCTCTGATCCCCTTCCTAACCTCTCTCCCACCTTGTTCCCTCTCTCCCTCTACTTCAGATGTCTATTTCATTTACTCTTCTGAGTGAGATTCAAGCATCCTCCCTTGGGCCCTCCTTGGCTTCTTTGGGTCTATGGATTATAGAATGGTTATTCTGTAGTTTATGGCTAATATCCACTTATAAGTGAGTACATACAATGTATGTCTTTTGGGGTCTGGGTTACTTCATTCAGGACAATAAAAATCAAAAATATGTACCTAATGTCAGAGATGTGTCAGAAGATCAAGCCAAAACAGCTGGGAGAATCCCAAAGATGTAAGTCACTATCCCCAGGAGATCTCAGTCCTAGTCCGGGGGGGAACTACAGTCAGCCAACAATGAAAAACTTGGGAAACTCATTCCAGCATTCCACTGACATCCTAATTTTAGCCTTAGTAAGCTTTAAACAAACCATTCAACTGACACACACTGTACTGGATTTCTGACCTATTGTCTTTGTGAATGTTCTACTGCTGTTGAAGAGACATCATGACCACAACTCTTAAAAAAAAGAATCATTCAATTGGGGCTTGCTCACAGATTTCAAGGCTTAGTCCATTATTAACAGGGTAGGGAACACCGGCAGCGTGCAGGCACCAGAGCAGTAGCTAAGCGTTCTACATCTGGATCTGCAGGCCGCAGGAAGAGAGGACCAATGGGTCTGGCCTTGGCTTTTGAAAACCGCAAAGCCCACTTCCAGTGACACACTTCCTTCAACAAGGCCATACCTCCTAATCATTTCAAATAGTACCACTCCTTGTGGTAGCATTCAAATCTGTAAGCCTGTGGGGGACATTTTTTTCCAAAGCACCACAGTTACCCATCCATGAAGTAATAAATGGATATAGCCTGAGGTCATTAAATGTGCCGTAATTTGTTATGGCAGTGTTCTGAAATTGATACATAGGATATATGATGTTTTAGAGGAGTCTGGACTTTGTTTTGAGAGACTGTTTTAGTGGTATTCAAATTGATTTTCTCCAAATGTGTTTTTAAGTTCCGTTTGTACAATGCACATAGTTATTCATTGTCTTATTCTTAAAAAAATGGAGCCCATTTCTGGGCTCTATTATATATCACAAATGTTCAAGAGAGATTCTGTATGCTCTGTATACTCAAACAACTCACATTCCTCTGAGCTAGAGAATGTTCAACTTATAGTCCCCAGTACTTGTTCTTTCTCTGTTGGATAATTTTTCCTAAGCCTCTTGGGGGGTCTCACCCTACACATGCTCAACTTCATTTTCAGCCAAAGACTTACAGGAAATTTTGGAACAGTTTCCATGTCTCTGTCTCCCTTTCTAATACTGTGTTTTACAAATTCCAGCCATGGCATCATCTCCAAACTCAGTCTTTTTCTCCTCACTGCAGCTTGGCCTTTCCTCATGCAGTCTGAAAATACCTCTAGGCACACCACCATTGTGGGCCTCATCCCATTTGCCTTCTTTTCTATTAAAAACTGCATGCTGTATGATCCATGTTCCAGCATTTAAAAATAGGTATTTTGTATACTGTGGCCAGCTTTCTTTTACGAGCTATTCTCGTACCCCTTATTTCATCCTGGCTGGAATCCTTGGTTGTTATGTCTGCAGATCTTTCATCGAATTTCTCAGTGTATTCTTCAAAGAGTTTTCATGAGACAAATGCAGATGGTGTCCTTCTCTAGAAACTCAAGGCTTTGTGCCTTTCTCCTATCAGGAATAGTTTAATCTGTTTAGCAGTTAAACAGTTTCAAGTGCATTTGCAGTTTCTTACTTTTGATAAAAATCCTGTTTATTTGCTAAATAGTTATCTTCTGTTTTAAGCAATAAAAATTGATTAAGAATACCTGGGTTGGTGGTAATCTCCCATTCTGAGGAAGGGAACTATAAAAATCACTGTGAAACCACATTGCTCTTCCTCCCTCCCTGCCAATCGAGGGAGAAGGACACTAATTTCCCCCAAAAGGGCTGCTCTTCAGTTCTCCATAATCAAAGAGACAGGCACGGAGGGACTTGAATGGTTATCTGTACATACAGTTCTTTCAAAACTAGTAATTTGGGCTGGGAAGATAGCTCTGTGGGTAAAGACCTTGCTGTTCAAATGTGTTTGAATTCTTGGAACCCACAAAAAAGCCAGGTTTGGTAACACATGTCTGTAATCATTCCATGGCAAGATGGTAGGAAGGCACAGGAGAATTCCTGGAAGCTCATGAATCAGCTCTTCTACTGTATGCAGTGAGAGTAAACAAGAGCCCTTACCTCAGACAGGGTGGAGAGCAAGGTCCTTGACCTCCACAGAACACTATGGCATACACATGTGTTTCCTTTCTCTTTCTCTTTCTCTCCCTCTCTCATACACATGCAAAGGTAATAAACCTAGTAAACCCCTCAATGAATTATGAAAAACTGTATTATAAACCACAATTATTTCTATAATTAGGCTTGATCTAAAATAGACATTATTTTGAATTTGGGTTTATAATAACTTACGAATCACTTGATATATAAGGAATGAGAATCCAAATTAACAGTCACTGAGTCAAGTGGGGGCTTGTGTGTGTCTCTGAGCAGGATCAGCAGAGCCGGCCACCCACAGTGTCATTGTGGTCAACCCACATGCTCCACTTTCCTCCTTTTCTCTCCATTTGGGCACCATATTTCCCTCAGGGAAAGAAAATAGAACCGAAAGGTGGGGGAAAGGTCTGAGGGTAAGCCACGTCTTTCCCTTCAGCCAGGAAGCAAGACATTTCCTAAGAGACCACAGCAGATTTTTGTTTATATATAAAATCTTTACCGGTAAGAGGTTTGAGAAAAATAGCTCTTGTTTGTTGTGGTTACTTTTTCCCGGCTTCTGTGACAGAAAGCAAGAAAGAGATGTGTAAATAATCCAACAATGCCTACTAGACATGACATAATTTTCTTTCCTGAAAATTCTTATATATGTGTGATAGTAAAAAATCACCCCCACTCATTAGTAAAGTCCAACTTACATGAATTCTCCCTGCTAACATGCTGATATTTCTTTCATGTTCTTGCTTTAAATTCCCCTCATCTTCACTATTGTACTTTTATTTGTGTTTTTTTTTCCTAAGAGCGTCCTGCCTTTAAAGTAAAGAACTTAATACACTCAATATGTCCATCCATAAATGGACATCTATTCTGGCTAGTTTTATATCAACTCGATAGAAGAATAAGTCTTCTGAGAGAAAGGAACCTTGATTGAGAACATGCCTTCATACAGGCTGTTAACAAGCCTGTGGAGCATTTTCCTGATCAGGGATTGATGGGTGGCATCACCCCTGTGCTGGCGGTCCTGGGTTCTGTAAGAAAGCAAGCTAAGAAAGCCATGAGGAGCGAGACAGCTAGCACCAACCTGCCACGGCCTCTACATCAGCTCCTGCATGCAGGCTCTTGTCCCATTTGAGTTCCTGCCCTGACTTCTTTTGATGGTGAACAGTGATGTGGAAGTGTAAGTCACATAAACCCTTTCATGGCCAGCTTGATTTTCATCGTGGTGCTCATCACAGCAATAGTAACCCTGCGTAAGGCAACCTCCTTGCTTGTCTTGATAGGCTGTCTCATTTTCTCCTGGAGGAGGACTGACATCTGCAGCCCCAGATGAAGAGCTTTCTGGTTCCATGTCTCTAAACACTGTGGAAACCCACAACATCTGCAAAAGAAATCGCATCTGATTTCTTCCTCTTTATCCCCTCTCTAGTCTTACAGGTCACTGTTCAGGTTTGAATGTATTATTTCATCCCAATGAGTTGTTATTAATGGACACATTAGAAATGTGATTCTGTGGGTTAGCTTGAGGTCTTGTGTGCTGTCACTGCTTGAGAAATACTTCCCCAAGGCTATTTGCTGATGGGAAGGAGATAAGAGATTGAGAGCAGTCAGTGTCCATCCTCAGAGTAAAGCTGGGCAGAGTCAGATGAATGACAGAGCCGTAAGAGATGTTTGCTAAAGAAGCTGTGACACCAACTGCAGCAGTCAGATTCTCAGTTCACGAGGTGACTTCTGAATCAATTACAAAGGCTACTACTGAACTGTCTAGGCTGGGAAACGGGGTTAAATTTGATCTCTTGACAGCAGAAGACTCCCCAGAGGAAGGCAGTGGTTATCCCCGAGAAGAAGGGAGCTGATTTGCACGTAAGTTGTGGACTGGGGAGATGACTGAGTGTGTGTCCTACAAGCATGAGGAGTCGAGTTCAGATCTCCAGACCTGATGTACAAGTCTGAGTATAAAGGCTCACGCTTGTAATCACAGGGATGAGATAGGCAGATACAGGCAGAGACAGACAGGTTCCTGAAGCTCATTGGCCAGTTAGCTTAGGTGAATCAATGAACTTCAGGTTTACAGAGAGACCTTAGCTCAAAAAACAAAGGTGGCGGTCAGTCAAGAAAAGACACCCTATGTCAACCTCTGTCTTCCATAATATGTACATTCAAACATGTGTACCCTCACACACATGTGCATGCACCCACACTAACAAATACAAACACTAGGAAAACCTTCTCTCTCTTTCTCTCATACACACACCAACAAACAAAAAGAAAAAAAAAACAAATACCCAAGTGGTAAAATTCATAATCTATACCGGCACTTTTTACATTGCTCAATTTTAAACAGATTGTCGATAAGAGTTATATTTCTCATTTGCATTTACTTTAGCACTTATTTAATACCTTAAAATTTGCTTTTTGTACCATTGGGATTAGGCTTCACCACATTTAATATAAAATGCCAAATAACAGGACTCAGACAGATAGGATTTTATTTTATTTTTTCCTGCATTTTCTGGGTGTGGGAGGCCTGGTCCATAAAGTTCTCAGACATGAATGGTGCCTCTTGTTCTCTCTCTGCCACCTCTAAGATGTGGGACTCATTTTGTGTGCATTGAAAATAGCAATGAGTAGGAGGCAGGGAAGAGAATATGAAGAACATATAGCGACTGTCTTTTTAGGCTGTAACTCAGAAGCCACCACATAGATTTTCTGGGTTCCTATACGGCTGTGCTGAAAGCCACATTGAGAACAATGGCTTTCTCTTAGGTTCCCAATGGCTTTTTCTTAGGTGTCCACGAAATTCATGGCTTTTAGAAAAGGACAAACATGCAGGCTTCTTAAGTGCTGAATAAAATTTTTGGCTGAATGTAGGAGTGACTACATCACACATCACTCATTAAAATGGCTGAGGTACAGCTTTCCAATCTTAGACCACAGTTTAACAGATGTGCTTGAAGTTAAAGTATGCATTTAAACTTCTTTTCTTTTTTAATGAACAGGAAAGTGTTAACCATCTTTTTAAGGATTCTTTTTAAATTTCCACTTAGATTGAATTGTGGTGGGCTTATTTCAGTTTTGTCAATCCATTTACTAAATGCCTAATCCTTTCCAAGTGCTGCTCAATTGGAATCCTTAATGCCAAAGAAAATATCACTCTTAAAATTCTGACTTTTCTTAATCTTAGGCAAACTTCCCCTTCAAAAGTTTGGGTTACAAATATTTGCACTAAAGGGATTTGCTGACATTACGGGCAAGGTGTGCACTGATCCATTGTCCTGTTGTTTAAGAACACATCAAGAACTTTTCTAGACTGTGGATGAATTCTGTGTGGGCATTTCTGGACAAATGTGGGGAATTAATTACCAATAAATTGACTTTTCTCCCCAGTAGACCAAATCCACTCATTAGTAATGTACATAATTCTCACTGTAAATATCAAGGTGATAAAAGGAAAGTCTAAGTTTGGTGTCTGAAGTTAGAGGAAGTTCTGTTTTGTAAGACCTTACCAAAAGTTTACTTTTATATAGCCCATGGCATAAATATCAAACATCTGGGTGTGGAATACTCAAGCCAGAGAGAGAAATCCAGACATATTTTAGACTCCACTGTTGGTGTGCGCATTGAGTTAGGTATAAAATTGAGGGTTTGATTGTGATGGAAAGGCTCTGGCCAAGTGAAAACAGCATTGAGGGCAAGTGAGAAAGAATACAACGATGTTTTATTTTGTTATGTCTTTCTCCATTCCTCCTTCAGTCCCTCTCCCACTTGTGTAAGTACATATGCATCATGGTGTGCATGTGGAGGTCAGAAGAAAATGTTCAGGAGTTGGTTCTCTCCTTCTGCCATGGGATCTGAATGTTTCGCCCAGATTGTTGCGCTTGTATGTCACATGAGCGTGTGGGCTTGTATCTGGAACTAGAAGGGAAGTTTAACATGATCTACTCTTGTGACAGCTTAAGTTTAAATGGCACATACCTACCTGCTCAGGATGAGCCTTCCATTTTCAAGAGCATGTCACTTACTGTGCTGCTCACTTATTTTATTTACTGTATTAGACTTAGTTAAACATTTATCTAGAGAAACAGTTTATCTAGAAAACTCAAGAAAAAGCAGTGACAAGGCTCACAGAATTATCTCTGTTAGTGGAGTTGGCTGAGAGCCCTTGAATCTCTGGGTTCAGTACCCAGGACAAAATTAAACTGAACAAGATGGCACTTGTCTGTAACCAGCACTTAGGAAGCAGAAGTGCCAGGATCAAGAGTTCAGGGTCATGCTCATGGGTAGTTCAAGGCCAGCTTGCAAACACAAAAGCAGGAATATGGAACAATGCATTGACTTCTGAGAGTTATCAGATGAGTTGATGTATGCACACTCCTAGGCACAGTTCTGCTTTGGAATTTGAAGTTTATCTCAACCATATTTATGTCATCCAAGAATCCTCATTTGTCTTCTTTCTTTCATCATTGTTTGAGACTGATGACAGCTTCTCTGTGGTCATCAAGTACTCTCACAGCACGCGACAATTGCTTTGGGCCTGTAGTGTCTGATCACTAGGTGTAGTAACTATATATAAAAGTGACAACAGATTTTTCACTTAAACACATGCAAATATCATTTTAGGATTAATTTGTATATATTTATGAGGAAATAAAAAATAGAAGATTAGTTAAAAAAGGAGAAACTATTAATAAAGCTACCTGCCTTGCCCAGACCGAATGATATTTTGAATTTTTAGGACCTTTCTTCTAAAGTGATACAAGCGTTTCCTTATGCTTATGGCAGTCCCTGCGCTACCCGGGGTCATGCGCCATCTACAGTTCATATTTGTGAAATTGAAGAATGACTTACAGTGTCAGCTCCACGGTGACAGAGATGAGCGTGACCTCAAGAGCAGCGACTATGCCATCAATCAGGAAAGGTGTATTGATTTGCTACTATTCTGCCAAGTGTTCTCTGCTATGTCCTGAGTCATTGCAGTGCCCACCAGGAGAGCTCCTGGAAATTCAGGTTCACTCGACTTCCAGGGGATCATTAAATGGGTATAGAAGAATGGGGAGATGGCTCAGTGGGTAAGTTGCTTGCTGTCAAGTATGAGGACCCAGAACACCCCTCCCACACGATAAAATAAATATTAAAAAAATAGCAAGGTGGATGGTACCTAAGGTTGGGCTCTGATATCCATATGCACACAAAAATGTGCAACACATATGCACACCCTCCCCCCAAAGAATGAAACCGAAGGATGTAGGGCAGGAAATTCAGCTTGTTAGAGGGCTGCATTAGGCCTGACATTCCAGTTATATATATATTTTTTGCAGCTGTCACCACACCAATCACTAGGCCAGCCTTCAGTTGCCAAGTACACCCTTCAGATGATGGGGACGAGACATATACAAGTGGTTCATTATGGCCTAAAGGCTCTAGTTCCTGTTGGGAACACCCATCTCTTATAATAATGTGTGAAGCACCATTTTCAGTCTCTGTACTGAGCCCGGCCATCTATCATACTCAGAAATCCCCAAACTATGCCTTCTCACTGTGTCTTTTTGGTTGATCGTTTCTCTCCTGCCAGATACACTTTGTCAGTTTTTATCATAAGAAATACTGTCAGTGGCACCCTACCCCCCTCTCACTGAGGTTTTAGGAAGCAATGCTAGAAAAGTAAGGCAGAGTTTGCTTATGCAAGCAAAGGGTTTGTCCATGTTTTACCTACAGCTTTTCAGCTTCTTGTATACCCTTAAAGCTAGATCTGAGGCTTGTTAAAACACAGTGAGTGACATTTAATAACATAGCTAACAAGGACATTTCCCAGTCTCTTTATCTTATAAGTAAAATCCTCTTACACTGTATTTTATGTTTACAAGTACAGGTAGAGAAAGAATTAATTCTTAGCACTTGCACACTGGCATAGATCAAACACGGCAGAGAATTCAGCCTCACTTTCAGAATTCCCACTGAGTTAAAGCATTACCCACAGAGAGACAGCATCTCCTGCAAAATCCTGACTGTGCTTACATCTGAAGGGGTGCAGATGAGGCTGGATCTTTTCAGGCTTACCGAATTTCCTCAGCTTAACTATTTTTTCCTTTAAAGGAGGAAAGGTTTATTTTAGTTTCTAGTTCCAAACTCTGTGGTCTGTCATGATACAGGAGAGAGGGCACAGTGGCAGAAGTGTGTGTTCACATTGCATACCCAATCAGGAAGCAGAAAGAGATGACTGCTTGGGCATAACTCACATTCTTCATTTGGTTTTTGTTCGCATATATTATACATAAGAATGGGTTTGATGTGAAATTTTCTGGTGAAAATTTACATACATTTACATAATATGTTTTCATCATGTTCACCACTTCCCCTTGCTTTTGTCTCTGTCCCACTCCCACCGAGGCCCCTTCCTCTGCTAAAGGATCTCCCTTCTACCTATATTGTGTGTGTGTGTGTGTTTGTGTGTAGTTAATTGGTGTGTATTCAGGGGGTATAGGGTAGTGAGTGTGTGTGTGTCTCAATGAGTTTCAGATATCCTGCATATCAGGTATTCAAATTACAAGTCATAACAGCAGCAAAATTGCAGTTATGTAGAAGCAGCAAATAACTTTATGGCTGAGGTTACTGTAACATGAGGCACTGTATTAAAGGATCATGGCATTGGTAAGGTTGAGAACCACTAACCTACACTGTGGCTTAATAATTTAACTTCCTAAAGTGTATATGTCTGTCAGCTGATGTGACATTCAGGGCAAATACATACCCCTGAAACTGGGTATATTTTCTACTCTACTCTGAGCTATATCTGCATGTGACGAAATATACAGATTCTAAGTGCACAATATAACAAACTAATACACCATTAGCATTAATAAGTGTAAATCACACCATGCTCAGTAGCAACGTGAGCCACTGTGTTGTCAAGATGTAAAGCATTTTCACTGCATTGGTAAG
>JAQQSO010004946.1:0-12395 GCA_028658305.1 Pachyuromys duprasi | reverse complement strand
ATATGGACTGTAAAATTGAAGCTGTAATATATTAAATTAGACTAAATGATGGTCTAATTTAATACCTATCCAGTAGTTTAAAAACATTGCTGGATTAACTCTGGAAATTATGAACAATTGTCTGTGGTCATTAGGAAGCACAATTTTGAATGTACTTGATTATACCCACATTACTGGGAAGCAATTCTTGATGAGAGCTCTCTGCTTTGAACATGAAGTCATTTCCATTGAGCGGTTCCCTCACAATCTTAAATGATTCAAGAGAAAAGAGAGAGAAAGGAAAGCAGAGTCTAGTTTATGGCCCAATCACATGGGACAAAGTTGTCTAAAATATTCTCACAGTTTTTGTTCTGACAATTTCTCCCATTCTTGTATCTCGTCAAGCCTTCCTTATTTTTTGACAGACTATTATATTTGAAATGGTTACTGAAAACTTTCAGCATTCAGAAATGCTTGCAAGACATATAAAAATGTCTTTATTCAGACTGGAACATATAATACCTGCCAAATTCATAGGTTTGAAACCACTTTCAATAAGAATTAAAAGGCCTCTTCCTTGTTGGAATAGCACCATCAATAGGCAACTTGTCTGCTTGTGTGAAATAGTGGGTTCTCATCTCCGATGTTGCAATTTAGTTTAAAATCACTTTGTGATGACAGGGTACATAAAGATGACAAAACTCTGAAGATTACAGTCTAATTTTCAAAGATGACCGATCATCGATAAAAGATTAAATAACATAAACATTTGAAATGCCAGATTATCAGGTGGTTGGCACACTTGCAGTTTTTTGGGATGCAGAGCCACTACCGATAAGACAGACTGATATGGCTGACATTCTCTTGTTACACTATACAAAAATTATCCTTCCCCAAGAGAGGGGAATGAATGGTAACTGGTTTTCACTTACAAGTTATGTATTTTTCTCCATTCTAATGCAATATGTTAAATGGTACCAAACAATAGACACAAAATGATCAAAATCAGGTTTTACAAGGAACAATGCCTGGTTTGGGAACAATCTTCTCAAACATAGCTGATCCTTAAGTTCTATTAGAAATTTTTATATACATACAAGAATGATCAGACAAGCTGGTCCTATGAAGCTCCAAATGAAATTGTTTTCAGTGCTTAGCCAACATCTGAAAAGTAAGTGAGAGATGAAATCAGTAAATATGCTGCATGGACTCTTGCGAAACAACATTCTTAAACACATGCAGAGTACTTAGTAGTATCTTTCAAATGCTCACAAAGTCTGTTTAACTTACACTTTGGTGGTACCATAATATCTGTATCCTAAGGATGCTGAGAATCCAACAACTACAGCTGGGCTGAGATAGCCAAAGATATAAAAGTTTTTGTGCAAAACCCCCTTGTTGTAGATGACTCCAACAACGATGAGATACAGGTGTATGCCTTCAATGCACATCCAGGCAAAGGCAGCTAAAAAGAAGTAATGGAGCAAGCCAGCAATGATAGAGCAGACCAACTGGAACGCAAAAGAAGAGAGAAATCATAAGTCACATTTTCCTTAAAATTGTCATACATCTCTCTCAACCTTCTTCATGAATACTATTTTATAACATGATGATCATATTAAAATAATTATGTTTCATCAATTTTGTTTTTAAGATGTTCTGCTTGTGGCTGACTTAAAAGAAAACTGTGCTTCATCTATGGGAAGTGCCAAATGATCTTGTAATAGAATTAAGCTATTGATTTGTGTGGAGATTTGTAGTTTATACGCATTGATGTTCTGGGATAAATTGGGAACTCTTCACACTTAAACTGTTTCTCAGTGGCTGTGTGATGGTTTAAACTGGCTTCTGGCTGGATATCACTGTTCTTTCCATCTTAATAAAGTTCAAATAATGTATATTATTGTTAAACCATATAAAACAAAGTGAATATCCTGATTAAGTGGCATAATTTAAAATGTACATATTGTACATTTTATCAAAATATCCATTGTGAAATTGCTTAGAGTTTTAAGATTCCTATACAAATTTGAAATGTTTTTTAGTTAAACATTTTTCACGAGTATTACTTAGTACTGGAATTAGAGTTAAATTTGCTTTTTAAAAAAATGATGTGTATGTTTATGTCTCTATGTGTCTGTATGGATACCATATGCATGCTATGTCTTTGCAGGCCAGAAGATGATGTCAGATTTCTCAAGCCTAGGCTTAATGAGTGGTTTTGAGGCACCAGGTATGGTGTTGGGAACTGAAGTCTGGTCTTTGTCAAGAGCAGCAAGTGCTCTTAAGCACTGAGCCATCTCTTTAGCCCCTGGAGTTAGGTTTATGAGAGATAATTAATGATTAGTAAAATTGGTAATATTTATTACTGGGGAGATCACACAATATAATGCTTATTTTCCTCATTAAAACAGTATAGGTAATGGAGAAACTGCTAGGTACCTAAGAACATCGACTTGCATAGGATCAGGTATGGCTCCCAGCACCCATTGTGGCTCATAACAATTTGTAACTACAGTTCCAAGGAGTCCAATGGCCTCTTCTGAACTCTGCCCACACTAGGCATACAAGTGGTACACATACATCCATGCAGGTAAAACACTCATACTCATAAAGTAAATAAAACTAAAAAATTAAAACTATTTTTCAAGGACAAGTATATATGTTAAAATATGTGGGAGACTAATATATAAAGGTGGGGAGCAGAAAGATTTCGAGAAGTTGAAATTTGGAACTCTTGGGGAAATTGGTATTGATAAGAGCTTAAAGACAAGTAGATTTAACAAGAAGGAGCTGACTAAAAACACTAAGTAAGCCTTGTAGAACAAAAATAAGGAGAAGGGGAAAGAAGAAATATATACTTGAGGGCTGAGGGGAGTATAAAATTGAGAGGTATCCCGAATCCTGCTGCAAAGCATAGAAACAGCACACACACACACACACACACACACAGACACAGACACACACACACACACACACACACACAGGCACACACACACAAAGGGTGTTTCATGGTGCCTAATTCAGAGGGAAAACTCAATGACTGGTTACCAGCTTTAGTTCCTGGAAGATTTACAAGAGGGACAGAAATGCACAGGTGCTTTTCTGCTTTATGGCCCCAAGGATACATTTCTTCAGCCAGCCAGTGCATGGTGGCTAGGATTCTAACTGCAGCTGTTGTGTGTGAACTTGAATGCTGGTTACACCCTCACCTAAGGCTACTGGCAACCATTGGGTTACAGACATCCTAGTTGCCTAGACACCAAGGAGGGTTCTTATGATCAGTAACAAAATCCTCAAAGGACTCCATGGCAACCATGAAGAGCCTCTTAGAAGGCGCTGTTTTCCCTTCTTTCCTTCACTCAGGGTCAGAATTTGTTGCCTGGCTCTTCTGGTCTGCAATTCCAATTTTCTCTCATGAGCACACACGTTAATAAATGGGTTACATGCTTAACCCCATTTTAGGTCCTACTTCTGTGCAGATATAGATTTCAGAATATGAAACTCTTTGGTGAGGCCCCAGATCACCTCAACTGTTTTTGTGTTTACTCTCAATCCTAAAGCAAAGTTCATTTCCACTCCTCTGTAGTCCCTTCTTATTGCTCATGCAAAAGCAGGTATTTCTCTGGTATAAAATTTTGGTTTTCCCACTAATCCACATAATGAAGGATATTTTTGTTTAATGAATTTGATAAGTGTGCCATTTAGATATGTAAGCTTTATCAAATCTAGAAACGATAACTTAAACAATTAGCTAACATGTCTGCTCCACAGGACCTTTATTTTGGTTCATGTTCATGTGACACATTGTTAGAAAATTAAAAAAAAGAAAGAAAGAAAGAAAAGAAAATATAAGAGAAAACAAGACTACAGTACAGTGGGAGGCAAGCTGGGTACCTTATTTGTATTTATATTGATCCCAACAAGAAACACAAGCTCTGCAAGAAAAAGGCTGCAACAGAGGTTCTTGTGAATTGTGGTCCTGGTGCTTTGGATTTCACTGAAGAACCAGAAGGTGAAAATGCAGATGGCGAGGCAAATCAGCGAGATAATTATTCCGAGCTGAGTGATCCTTGTCAGAATATTATAATCTTTAATTCCCTGGGGGCAAATAATAAGAGTTGTTAAGAGGAAGACTTAGTGACTTATCAAAGGGACTACAGTCCCTAACGAACTTCTCAGGAAGTTTAATCAAAATCTTCATAAAACGTAAAAATAAAATGTGCATTTAGATGAGAAAAGCTTGTACTTAGTATCCAGAGAAGTCTGATATAAATCATGTAGCAGGCTAACAGTTCTATAATTAGTGATTTTTTTCTCTAAGCATAGTATATATTAGTACATGCCTGAATAATGTTATCACCATCAGTTGCATGATATTGGAAAGGTAATTCATCATTGTAATGGGAAAATGGTTAATTAAAACAGATTTATCAGCGGTAATTCCAGGGCTTCTGTCTATGAGGTGATTCATCTAGAACACATTAAACAAAGGTAAAAGAAAAACGGGGTATGTGAAAACCAAAATAGTGTAGGTGAAACTGAAATGGAGACCACTTGTTTATTTTCACACAAAGAATAGAAGCTTCCCCTTCCCCCCCATGGAAAAATCATCTTATAACTGATACTAATTCAAATAAATTCATTGTGACACTTAATAAACTTCGTGGTATTAATTAGTGAGCTGATGAAGAAATATAGTATCAGCAACCTGATGAAGATTACAACACAGAGATACAAAGAAAGAAATCATGTAGTCATCAATATAACCACCACCATCACCACCATTATCACCATCATCATCACCACCATCATCATAATCACCTCCACCATTACCATCATCATCACCACCATCATCATAATCACCTCCACCATTATCATCATCACCATCACTACCACCATCATCACGCAGTCTAAACAAATACTATTGAAGCAAAATATGTATTTCAAGGATATTTACCTTTTATATGTTTGAGGATTTGGGGGTTTTTATTTATTTAAGGATATACTGGGTAAAAATGTGCCAAATTTCGTTGGGCATCAAAATGAACCCATTTAAAGGAAAAAAAAATTTCTCCAGATACTATAAGAGTAAAGAGTAGCTATTGAAATATGTAAATTCTAGAACAATGAAAAGACGTTATGGAGTAGTAAGCCTTTGATAGGAAACAACCTAAGCATTCCTTATACATATCCTAAGCAGGAAATGAAGGAAAGAAACAGAGACAAAACTAAACCAAACCAACCAACCAACCAACTGACCAAACAAACAAACAAACAAACAAAACCCCAGGTTTTTCAATTACATTAAACATACAATTGTCTCCCAAGAAAAAATATAAAAAGGTTATTCTTTTTAATGATATGAGGTAAAAAGAGGAAAAGTGAGGATGATAAAGGATGATGGGAGCTTTCTGAGCAAACTTGGCTTACAATGGAGGTGCTGGAAGACATCAGAATTGCAAAGTGTGTCAGATGACTACAGCGGCATGAGGTGTGGGTGTCATTTGAGTCTGTCAGCTCACAGCCCTCGGATGACCAGCTGCCACTGTCCATAGCGTTGGCTGAATAGTCCCAAAAGGCACACTGCGTCCTGTACTCCTCTGGGAGCTGAAAAACAGACAACCTACTCTTGAGACAAATAGAAAAGTCTACAGCAGCCCTGCTTTGCTGGCATTTAGAGCATCACTGATCCGACCAGCATGGCACCTCATCTATGAGCACACAATCAGTGCTGACAAATGACATCTGTGCTTCTGCAGCAGATTTGGAATTTACATTGAAGTGATGCTTCATTTATTTCAGTTTTGTAGAGTTGTGGTAATTTTTATCAAATGACATCGTGTGAATTTCAGAGAGGAAGAGCATTGTGGTCATCATCTGTCTTTATTCAGCAAATGCTTATTTTTATCAAACATTTGTCAGTTTTACACTAACCATTCAGTATTGATCAAAGCAAGGTATATTTACTGTTGATCTTACATTCTACTTGTATATAAAAAATTAGGAAATGAGAAAAAAGAAGAAAATGAAATGGAAAGTAGCCCCAAGAGACTTTTCACAGGAGAGGATGGCTAGTCATGTGAGCATATCACATTTATTTGTGTGTGCATGTGTGTGTGCAGGAGTCAGTTTGTCCTTCCATCATGTGCTTGTGGTTCTGAAGGATTAACTCAGGTTGTCAGGCTTTGCTCACAGAACCATTTCATGAGCTCTTAAACAGCATCCTTAAGGATATGGGCTTAGAAATTGCCAAAACAATGCAGAGGCAGGCAGATCTCTGTGAGGTTGAGGCCAGCCTGGTCTACAGAGCGAGTCCAGGACAGCAAAGAAAGACTACACAGAGAAATACTGCCTCAAAAGACCAAAAAACAAACAAACAAAGAAAATAATATAGCTTAAGTGTAGTACATTACACGTGTGACTCATTAGTGTTGACAAAAAATTTTAAGAAGAACTAGAAGTGCAAAATATTCTATAGAAAAACTAGTTCAGTGTTGGGGAGTACATCATTGGTTGAGTACAAGCTTAGAACAGACTTGGGTTCAATTCCCATCATTGGAAAGGAGAAAGGATCAAAATTATATTAGGTTTTAAATTTTTTTCAATATTCTTATTCTCTAAAAGTCAGACATAACTAAAGTAACACCACCAAAATATATTTCAGTTCACTGAATGTGTAACAAATTTAAAATAACACTGAAAACCAACTTACCTTTATATGACTTAGTGTAAATGTAATTTTTTCAAGTTCATACAATGTGGGTGGATTTGAGCTAATTGAGGCAGAAATCACTGAAGAAATGACTTTTTCCTTCCCTTCAGAATTATCTCTTTGAGGGTCCAGTAAGAATTTCTCAGGTGAAGAAAGCAAGGGGCCAATGCTCTTGTAGCATAGGAATGCAACTACAACATTGCCTGTCAATCAAATGAATGTCGTCAGTGGACTCTTAGAGAATGAAAGAATGTTAAAGCTTTTCAACACAAAAACTGAGTAGACAAAAGTTATACTCGATGGAAGCCATAAAAATTTAGATTGGAATGTGAGGTAAAGTCTCCCATATGTGCATTATGGTACTACATTCATATCTTCCATTCTTTGACCTGTGAGAGCTATCATGGCATCATCTTTTCACAGACTTTGATTGGAGATAAAGTATTCCTAGGTAAATTGACAGCCTGACCCTAGCAAAGGCATATTCTTCCCTAAAGAGCAAGCTTTAGCTCATGTGTCCATGTGGGGATGAACTGGAATTAAGAAGATAGAGAACTGACAGACCTGGGACTTGCCAAAGAGCTTGTAATCCTGCAGTGCTTCCTCCTCATGTTAAAAGCATTCAGGTCTGTGGAGTCAGAGGGACCATGTTTTACCTCAGCACTGCCCAAATTCTGTGTCAGAATACAGCCCAAGGCTGCAGAATCACAAACGCAGATACCAACAGTATATTCAGAAAGCACTGTGCTCACAAAACCAGGTTCCTCCACGGCGCACTGAAAAGCGGCACTCCGTCCACATGATCATGTGATGTGTAGTTTCTGAAGTATGTTACTGCTCGTCTTAATTATTACGAGGCCTTACTTAACCTAGATACATCATAAAACCTCTCCTTGAGCTACCAGCTTGAGAAACGCCTATCCATGAAGCAAGTAGACAGTAATCTGTGTGGAGGTTAAACTTGCTTGTCAGCACCCGGGGAAGAGGGAGCGGCGCCTGAAGAAACGCTTCCATCAGATTGACTTTCCATCAGCATGCCTCTGAGAAATTTTCTTGGTTGCTGATATAAGGGGTGGCAACACACTGTGGGCAGTGCTGTCGCTGGCCAGGTGTGTCTGGGCTGTGTGAGGAAGGTAGCTATGGGAAGCCAATAAGCAGAGTTCCTCCACAGTGTCTGTTCAGTTCCTGCCACTACGCTCTCCCTTGGCTTTTCCTCATGAGGGGATGTAACCTGTATGTCTAATAAAGCCTCTTCCACTTGCTTTTGTTGAGTGTTATAAAGTCCTAACCAGAACAGTCTGGAGTATTTGAGCTAGTGACATCAAGACTCTTAGAAATGATCATGATGTTAGTGTTTCCTGTAGATTGAAGGAAGGACTGAAAACTTAAGGAGATATCAGGTCCACTGACAGGGATGGTTACTTCTTAGGCATCATATTAAGAAATGGTCCCAACTGAAATAAAAAGTGGATAAGAAAAGGTGTCTTTAAATTATTTTATTACTTACTGCTATCTAAAATGAATGTTTTTTTTTTAAACACCAATCTGTGATTTTGGACAAGGGGTGCCATAGAAATCTCCAAAGTCCCTACTGCATTTTCTTGATGAATATCCTTTTAGCATCCCCCTACCCCCGGCAGTTTGTACATTTTCAGTTTTTATGGTTTCTTGCTAATTTTAGGACTAATTAATCTTTGAACTTCCTTGCCAGTCTTGAATGTAAAATGTGCCCCCACTCAGCTGTACTTTGGATGCTTGATCTCCAGCTGGTGGGGACACCTTGAAGGCAAGGGAGTTTTCCACAAGGTGTTATCTGTCTTGCAGACAGCTTGCTAGGCCTGAAGCTTTGAAGGTTCCTCTCTCTCCCAGTTCCATCCTGATTTCTCTACTTCTTGGCATGTCGACATTTTCCATTCATGCCACTTTCCTCTTGTAAATGTTTTTATTTCCTCAGATGATGGGATGAGAGGAGAGCCTTACCCAAGCTTTACAAATGCATGGCTTGGGCTGAGCCTAGGGCATTCCTATCTAACTATCCCTAGACCTAGGCCTGGAAGCTTCTAGCCTCCATTCAATCTAATGTTTTGTAAGCCCAGACCTTGAAGGATTCAGATTCCAGCATCCATCTACTAACAGGCCTAGAATGTTTTCAGCCTTCAAGATTGACTGCCGAATAAGCTTACCATTTCTAACTCTTTCTGAACTCTGGCTACCTGGTTCAACTAAGCTGTTCTGGCTCAAAACTTCTTTCTACACTGACTGATTCAAACTGGTTTCTCTCTACTTCTCACTGAATTACTCTGCTTGGAAAAACTGCCTCTGAACTCAAGAACTGAACTGCACTCAACTGAACTTCACCAAATTGCATCAACTTCCTAACCCTACTGTACTCTCTCCATGAGCTCCACTGTACTCCTGGGCTGTACTCTACTTCACTGAACTGTCCTGTCCCACTCTCTCTGTGTGCTGCTCTTAAGTAGCCTCTCTTCTGAGAGTTGGGCTTATTCTATCGCTGACTGATTCTGTCAAATCTTTCTCTGATTCATCACTTTGTCTGCCCCTAATTTAGATGTCATTGTTTGGGATTAAAGGTGTATATTAAATTCCAGTCAGAGGAATTAAAGGTGTGTAATAAGGTCATGTCTGCATTCCAGCTGGATCTCACAGACCTAGGTTTTTGGATGTTGAGCCCTTGCCAGAGTAGCCATGTTGTTGGATTAAAATTCCTCTACATCCTCTGCCCTGAACTCCTCCATGTCTTCCCCACATGATGGACTGACTCAAACTGTGAGCCAAATAAATCTTTATTCTTTTAAGGTTTTCTATCAGATATTTTGTAACTAACACAACAAATCTGTACTTTCTATTAAATGATAAGGCCCACTCACCAACAAAAGGGATTGCAGATGTAGACTCATTTGTAAAGAATACATCATTTCATATTGAATTACATCTGCTCTCATTTCTTGCTCATGATGTTTATGCTTTCTTTGTCCTATACTCTTTCTATATTCTGTTAGCATATTTTTTTCTAAGAATGAAAAACAACCTTTCATTCAGTGTCTAGAACAAATGTGTGAATTTTTATTTAGTGCAAATGACTATGTTAAAGCTCCAGATATATCATTTATTTATATATGTATATAACACATGCATATATGTGTACAGATATGTATTTGTTAGTAGCTATTTTCTCTTAGATTCATTTGTTTTGTTTGTTTTTATTATTATTTTGGAATGTTACCAATAATTTTTCCCCAGTGATTCAATAATGCTTTGCAACCTGGGTTAGTTGAAAACCACCAGGGTGAAAAAGCTGTGATTTCATTGCACGTCAAATTTCAAGAGTATAGTTTCCAATAAGGATTATACAGTGAACTTCTGAGAGAATCTTGTTCCTCAATGGCTTTATTGCTCCTTATTTTTATAGAATGCTAAGGATTCTTCTCAGCAGAATATTCTTCAGTGGTCTATTTGGGCATTTGACTATTATCCTAATTGTACAAGTAATTAAAGAAAAATATGTAGAATTCCTTAAGGATATTCATTATGTTTTTTGTTTGCTTGTTTGTTTTGTTTTGTAAAACCATGCTTCAGAACACTGAATCTGGTTTTGTCACCCGATATTGCCCCTGTCACACTTCTAAATTCAGCCTACAAGATAGTGCAAAAACCCATTTGTGCTTCTTGATCCCCTCTTACCCACAGCACCTTTTGTCTTTTCAATGAATTTCACAAGTGAAATCATAAGCAGACATCACTGGGAGGCAGGATCCATTTGTATGTTTGTATATTCCTTTAAGATTCAACCTTGAGGAAAAGCCATTTTCTCACTCTGCCTTATTGAGATCTGATATTACCATTTCCTTCAGCTGTCCATTTGTGTGTGTCATCATTAAACATCACAATGCTACCATACAATCAGTCAGCATCTCTCTGAGATTTTAATTCTGTGACAATTTCATCATTTGTCACCATAATAGGTATTTTCAATGTGTTTTCCATAACTTCTAAATACCATTCAAATTGTCTTTGAAATTTCAACTGTTTAACAGGTTCTGCGGATATGTTCATAAATATTATATGTACGCTCTGTTGATTATGGTTTAGTAGCATAAGAGATAAAGGTTCAGTTATTTTTCATTTGTTTTGTAACTATATGTTTCTCTCTTTGATCAGAAAATAAATAACAGTGAGGATAAAGAATGGAGAAAAAAATCCCAAGCAGTGAAAAACAAAATGAACTGAAGCAAAACAAAGAAAATATCATGAGGCTAACTTGTAGAATAGTCATTAAGGATAAAGTCTGTCAGTTCAGAAAGCAGTTTCTCTGTGTATTTACTGCGTAGTTTTCATCTGTGTGCTTTCTGAGGAAAGGTTTCAATTCATGTTTACCCTCAACAATATATCTCTACCAATGAGAGAACAACTATAAGAGAACTTATGCCATGCTCATTTCTCCAAGAGGAGATAAATGATAAAGTAAATTAGAGCAGTCACTACTTGCTTCACTCCAGTTAGGAGACAAGGAAAAGCTTGTTGAGTTGATTCTTTTATTAACTTTTTTCCTTTTTGGTATTGCTCTAAACTATTTGCTGATAAACATGGAGACAAATCCATTAACTTTCACCTTAGTTCCATTATCTACAAAATGAGATTGTTAAATTAGATAATCACTAAATTGCTTGCTACTAGCATTCTCTATCTTAATTTTTTTAAAGTTGCATCTGACTTAGACTTTACTATACAAAAGCTAAGAAATGATGGATGAAAGAAAAGGTTAAGTCTAAGCAATAATTACTATTTTTTTAAAGACCGTCCCTTCATGCAATCACAAATTTGGTTTCATGATAATTTTTATTAGGATATCATTGGTTAAAGTTCTCATCAGGTAATCATGTCAGAGAGAAGTCTTAGCTATAAAACATGGATATTCTGTAAATGAGCTTAAAATATTCTATAGAAAATTACATGAAAATTTGTGAAATAACCAAGTGCATATTAACTGTTTATCAGAAATCCATGAATACGCATAAGATGTTAAAGTCATACCCGTTGAGTCATGTGAAGTTTTTCTCTTTGGAAATATTTTTACATAGCCTTCATCCACATTCATATGGGGATGAGCATGCTTCATATGATTTGAATCAAAAACAAAAACCTTCAGAGCTGAAATGAGACAATGGAAATAAGAAATATTCTAAAATTAGTTTAATCAATGTAAATTTTAAATTCAGAGACGTTTGCATTAGACACCATTTCATTTCTTGGGGCAGTTTAGTACGTGCCCCCTAAAACTGAGAAACCTAGGAAATTTTGTTTTCTTTCTTTTTACTATAGCATTCATGGCTTAATCTTTAGTGAGCTAAAATAAAAACTAACATCTACACATGTAAGAGTACCCACAATTTCAAAGGCAATATGGACTACAGTGTCATATAAGTCTGTCTCACCAATAGCCTATCAACAGCATTCAGAAAAGGTATGAATATGACATCACATGAAATAGTAAACTTAAATAAAACTTTGTAAACTTTGTAGATGACAATGTCTTGCCTCAGTGTCAAAAGATTGGACATACCTGTATACTATGTGCAATGTAAATATAACTTACCCTTGAAAGATTGACATAATTAAATTTTTGAGTAATAATTCCCTTTGGGGGTACATTACCACATCCTTTACACAAAAACATAGTATG